>JAQFYM010006711.1:0-11345 GCA_034694785.1 Agrenia bidenticulata
AACTATTGTTTGTAAATAAGTTGTAGTTTTTAGTCACGATTTTTGTTTTTTACAAGTCTTTTTCTACATACTGTTATAAGCATTTTAACAAAAATATTGTTAGATCTGAAACAACAACTAATTATATGCTACTGTTTGCGTTTTTGTTTTCACACGTACATCTTTTATGTAATTTAGTGATTGCTACTGTTTAGATGCAAAGTTTGCGTATTAATAGACTAATAAAACTAAAGTGCGATGCTTGCGTTCAATTTGCTATTGATATGATTAAAATATAATTCTGCATAGGAAATACAAAAAAAAAACTATTATGCTTATAAACAAGAATTTTATAGCAGTTAGAGCTTTGAAAAAATCATGAATGCTGTTTATTATTTGTATACATTGCAATTATAAGTGCTGCAGGTTTTGTTGGTATACGTGTGTGTAAAGGTACGTTTTGGTCATTTATTACCACCTCTTTCCTGTAAATATAGTTTATTTTAAATTTAAGTCTTAAAACATATGTATATAGCAAAAATGAAATACGACTAGCTTTTAGGCTAAAAAGTACACAAATATCTGTTTGCACCTAGTTTATATTTTTTTGCAGCATATTAATGCCTAAAAAAGATTTCTTTTGGTTTTTATTCAAAAAAAAACAGTACATGTAAATTAAAAAACGTTGATGCTATCCTAATAAGATAGTTTATACAAAAATTTTTTGTTTTTTTTATTGTATGCTGTATGATTCAGGTTTTTTTAAAGATGCTTTTTAAATGTTATTTTTACCATTCTTAATCAAATAAACAATCTTGACAAATGATTAGAATACAAAATACATATTTGTTTGCACAAATAATGGTTGTTTTTACTTTTAAAAAAATACAATAAATGTTATTTTGCAATGTAAACACAAAATGCGCTGTGTTTTATTAATGGGTAATAATAAAAGTTTTATACACAACTTATACTTTTTTAATAAGAATCGCTTTGATTTTTTTGTATTATTAGCGATAAAAAGTAGATTTTCTCTGATTAATCTATTTTTATCGCCAAAATCAAAATACAGATCTGTATTACACATATTTATATTTTTTATATGCAAACGCAAAAATTATGTTCAAATTTTTGTCTTTTTAGTGCACTAAATGCTTTGTAAAGCACAATATTTTTGTAACTTTTAGAATGCAAAATATTAAAACGTAAAAGTTATTTTTTATTCTTTTGAAAACAATTATAGGTTGTGTTCATACTTTAAATGTGTTATTTGCGATGGTCTTTACATTTCAGGGTAATTCATCTATCAATATTTTTTTAGAAAGCACTAATATTTAAAACTATCTTTTGAACAGCATTTTTGTAGTATTAGGCATTTTAATGGTATTCAAAGATTTTGAAATACACAAGAAAATTATCTATTTTTCCTTTTTTTGTATTATTTTGTTTTGCTAAAGGTAGATTTGTGACATATAAATTTAGTAAATTATATACTGAATGTCTAAAAAACTTTTATATGTATCGAATATGGCCATTTTGATTATTTTTTTACATTTTATCAAATATCTGCTAAAAAAGTAAAACTTAAAGCAGGTCAAAAATTGCATACAATTGAATGTAAAACTTGTCATTGATCGCACTTTCTTATTAAAAATCAAATTCTTTTACATTTTTATATATCAAGAACAAATACTTAAGAAGTGATAATCTGTTACAATTATGCTGATTATTCATCGTTTTTATTCTGTTTATTAATGCAAAATATAAAGAAATGACTTTCTATAATCATATATATATTGGTTTTCGTATGTTTTGCAAGAGTATAACATTGTAAACCAAAGAGTAATTGTTTGTAAAGGAGGGGGCTGCAGCCCCCATGCCCGTTGCAATACGCCACTGTTAGCAGCATCGCTTAAATACTTTTCAGCTGTCAATAAATAAAATTGCTGTTTTTATTTGTATGTATGACCCGAAAAAACCTTGTAAAAGTATCAACTATTATTAACATATTTTTCTCTCCTAGTAGTTAAAGTAAACCAGTTGCGCTTCTTACTTATCTGCGGCATATAGCTTGACACAAGGCATGTTATGGGGTATCGCGTATACACCGCGCATACTACTAATTATTAATGAAAAACCAGAACATCTGTTTTTTTGCCTGGCCAGTATCATGTCTGTTATTAAATTTGGTACACGCATTATCTTGATCTTGTATATATAGAGCGCCGTTGAAGTATAAATTCTACTCTTTTTTTTTTTTAAGAATTATTAACGGTCTTAATTATTGTGAACTAATTTTTTTCATAATTTTTACCCTTGTGTGCTTGACAAATATTTTTAACACATTTTCTACTGCTCTTCTGGGTCTTCTTGGTATCTTTAATGCAAAAGTTTTTGGTGCTTTTGACTGCTGATACCTGTATTCATGTTATGTTTTACTAATATTTGATCAAAGTTACGGATTTGCATTTTTTTAATCAAGCTGTTCTCTTCTTTTTTTATCATTTAAAAGCATATTCTTCATGTTTAATTACGCTTCGAAATTAGATATTTAAACACAGCGTCTTTGTGTACAACTTCAATGTCATTTTTTTTTGGCCCTGTTTATACACCGATAGTATTTACTATCCGTTTTTTGTGTAGCCTGTAACCACGGCTAGTTTTTCCCATATCTATGCAATTTCTAGTTCATTGCTTGCTTTATCTCTTTAGTAAAAATATGCATCTATCACAATGTAAGAAGCATCTGTTTAAGTTCAGCTTTTTTTAGAAAATCTGACATTTATAAGCCTTACACCTCGTCTTGCGTTTTGCATATACGTTTTCTTCTATATCTACATTTTGATTTAAATCTTTTACACCCCGCACTTTATAGCTGTTTGTCACAAAGTTCGGCTTTGTCGCAATTTTTTAAAAACACTATACCCAGGGAATTTGTCCTACAAGCTGCCTATAAAACATAATATCTAGAGCCGAAAGTGCATTTTTACCTCCTTTTTAACTTTTACGTAGACAGCCACATCGGTCTTATTAATTTTACTACCTAGAATGCAACTTTTGTTCGTCTCATTTGTTGCTTTCCGTATAATCACATATTACGTCGAAGAGTTGATGCCTACCTCTAATAGTATCTGGTCGTGTTATCTATATATTTTTGCGTGTTCTGTTTTGTCATCAACGATGTGTCTTTACTTCCAACAATATTTCCCACAATTTTATGTTTAATTTGTCTTGACATTTTTTTCTCTCCTATTGCCGTCACGCATCTCCAACATCTCTTTTTTGATTTGCCTTATGCACATACCATGCAGTTTGCATATATCTTTTGTTACACCTTCTATTAAACTCTATGCTTTCACAGATCAAGTTTGCTTAACCAATCAGATCCTATAGTTCTCCTTTAAGATTCCTCGCATCGTTGGCAAGATTTACTTGGCTAATCTTTTGAGATCTCTCAGTTGCCCTAATTTTGCTATTTTATTAGCTCTCGAAAATCTTTGTAAGTATTTTTTTTGCGGGGCCTATATTTTACGCGAGTCTTTTTTAATACTTCTTTTAAAGGCAAATCCTAAATTATTGCTTACCTTTGTTTTCTAGGCTTGTGGTTGTTGGCGCGTTTTTCTAACGTATCTCTGGTTTTTTTTGTCTTGATCATACATATCGCACAATCTGTAAATCTTTTTAATCCATCCTGCTGTCAATTCCTCTGTAATGTTTTTGTATAATCAAAGAAAAGACGAAAACATTTCATATAGTTTGCTTTGTGTCGGATAGATGCATTTACGGATATTTATTTTCTGTTTATTTTTATCTATAAACAGTTTGGTGCCTATTGACTTTCCTTGTCACAGTAAAAAACACTATCTTTTTTCGCCGCGTAAATTTGAATGTTTTTTATGTATCTTTTCATCTTCCACTTTACTTCAATGTTTTCCTAGTTTTTTCTGTCCTTAATATACTTTTTACTGTGCTTTGCCGTACTATGAGTCTATCTTTGACGATTCTTTAAAGTAAATTACTCCTCTTTTTTTTTCCTTTTTTGTTCATTAGGATGGATGGCGAGGTCGGCTAATGTAATACTTTATTACAACTTATCGTATGTACATTTTTATTCACGCTCAACGCTTCCTATCTTAATTAACTTATACTAACAATTCTTATCTTCACGTGGTACTGTATTTTTTTTGTACTTTATTACTCTGGTTCTTTGTGCTGCCACTTGCATCTGCAGCACTTCATCTGCTGAAACTAGGCAAGAAGCTTGTGTCGACGTTAAATTTGGCGGTGTATTGCGTTAGACACATACAGTATTTTTTTGATCCTATTATAGGGTGTTAGCACATAACATATGACTTGTCATATTTACAGAACTTACATTTTACTACTGCAATAACATAGAATGGTAATAGTTTTGGTATCATTAGTATTTGCTAGTTATTTAAAAGTTTTATACAGCATGGTCATAACGTAATAAAGCAAAATATGTATTATTCATCATTATTTCTATTTTTTTTAAATCGCAGATTTAAAGATGTCATTTTTTGTTTTGAAGATAATTTATTGGTAAAAAATGCACTTCAGGTTTTTTTTGGCGGAAAAAACTGTTAAAGACATCTTTGTTACATAAACGTCTGAATCGTTTTCTTTTTTTTAAACTAATTTTTTATAGAATAAACACTTTTTTTCTTTAAATAAAAGCAAAAAACTTTAAAAAAACATTTGTGCAATCTTATATATAAATGGCTCACTCTTTTTAAACATAAAAATGTGGCGTATCCAGACATTAATAAGCCAGGACATGTCAACAGTTTTTTTTTAAGTTAGGCTTTAAAACCTTGTTTTATTGATTTTTACAATTTATCATTTTTTTTTGAATAATTTGTAGTAAAAACAGTTTTTTATTTGTTGAATTTAAATACAGACTCGGCACAAAAACGACACTTTTTTAGCTTTCGCGGTTAAAAACTTTTTTTAAAGGGAATGCAACCTCTACCCGTATTCTGCATACGCCACACAGAACTTAAAAAAAGACGATGGGACAAAATCAACCTTAAAGTCATAGCGCGCCTAAAATAAAGAGGTTCTGTTATTTATGCAGTGTTTTTTATGATAATAAGATCCGTGATACAAAAAAAATGCAGCGAAAAATATAAAATGTTGACAGAAATCTGTAAGTTGGTATCGTAGAGTTTTAGTTAAATATTATACTTATAATATTATGTTTTCGTAGATAGTGAACAATGTACAATTGCGTACAAAAAAAAATTAAATTTTATCTGTAAAATAAAACTTTAATTACCTGGCAAACGCATGTAAAAAACTAGATAATGCCTTGATAATAAAAATGTCTTTTTTTTCGGTATAATTTTTTTAACAGCAAAATTTATGTTTTTATATTTTACTCCTCATATGTCAAAGAAGCTTCCTATAAAAAAAAACTTCATCATCACTTATAAGCTCGGCATTAAAATACAGTAAAATTTTTTTCGACTGAATATTATAAATGCAGTTTAAATTATCATCCAAATATTTTACACAGTTAAATAATATAGTTTCGGTTTATATATGTTTTTAGCATATTAAACCAAGTGTTTATTCTTTTCAATCAAATTAATGATTACAAATGCGAATCACACCATATACTGATAATTTCTATGTATCGTTTCTGACGTAAATAAACTGTAAAATACAGCGCTTTGTAATACTTTTTAAAGTAAGAAAAACAGGTTTATATAGACAACTATATTACAACCTTTGCTTGTAACCGTTTTACACTAAAAATGTCGAAAAAAGTTTTAAACAAAAAAGGTAAAAACACATAAAAAAATTTTTTTTGCTATGTAAGAAAAAGTTGGAACATATCAAATCCCACGTTTATATTTAACTGACAAAAAATGATTTTGTATAAATTTTTTCGTTTTTATTTTGCAAAGACATAAAACTAAAAATACTAGAAAATAGTTTATTTGGTACATGTATAAAATAGTCTTTAATTATTAAATCTACACTAAAAAATGACTATATATGTGCTCAGACATGTACTTTTGTAAGTCAAAAAAGTAGCGGTGTAATTGTGATTCTACTTTGGCGACCAACAATCTACAAAAAGCTTTACAAAATGCAGCGTAAATACTAAAATATGCATAAAAAGCATTTTTTTTGCTTAAGATTTTTAATTGTGTTAATTATGTACCAAACTACGGCATCAATTGTTACGCATTTAATATTCGATGTAAGATTTTTATATTGTATTTATTTCGATTTTTATTTTTTTTTAAAAAAAATGCACATACAAAAAATGCACATATGACAAATATGGAAGTATAACGTGCACTCAGCATGCATTTACATGCATAAATAAATTCATACTGCCCTACTTGATAACCGTTGAACCTAAAGTTTTGTTAAAAAACGCGCACATAAAAAATCAAGAATTTTGAAAAATTGACTGACATTGTTTTGTATGCAAAATTACTACAAAATTTTTGCTGACATAAATTTAAGATAAATCGGTTTGCGTCCTTTTTCTGAAGCCCTTTTACAAAAGATATAAATACATTTATAATAAATATGTTGGTTTCGAATCAATTACGATATGCATTCAGTACTGATAACTACAAAAAATCTCTGGGGTGTTTCTATTTTTTTTTAAATCAATACACAAAAAAAATTTTAAAATTTTAAAATCAACAAAAAAAGGTTTTTTTTCACAGAAAATACTATTTTTTTTTAAGAGTAGTGTAAAAGTATACAAATTAAAAAATTGTAAGTTTTTAAATTCTTTGTCGAACTTATCACAATCAGCTGTATTTACGTACAAATATCCCCCTTGTATCAACAATTATCTATAAAGTACACATAAATCGTAAACATGTAATTTGCGGTGATTAAAGATGTTTTTTCTAGTTTTCTACCTCTGGCATATAGTTATGGGAAACTAAGCAATTAACAAACATAAAGAAGGCCTTTTTTTTGTGTTTTCATTATTTTCTTTACTACCCAAAATAGTCTTTAAGTACGTGTTTAAATTAAGGGCAACTAAAATGTCATTTAAAAAGACACAAGAGATACCAATATAAAAAAAAAACAAAAAATGATAGCATTTAATTAAGTATATTTTTGACCTGAAAATAGAAAAAAGCAATATCTTCGATAGAGCTTTCAGAAAATATATATCGAAATGTTTTGCAGCAAAGAATATTTGACTTTTTTGATTTTAAATAATAAGCATGCATTGCGTGAAGCCACTTGCAAAAAACTCTGGTTGTTTAAAGACCCGTGTAGATGACATAAACAAACAAACTAATACGCATCTTAAAGATTTCTCCTATCTTTTTTTAATCATTTTTATGGTTGTTAATTTCTAGGGCGTTTACGGATCCTGCAAGAATATTTTTTTATCATACGTCTTTTTAAATAGATCTGTTGTTTGTATGTACAATTTGATATGTAATACTTTTCTGTTTGTATACACGAGCTTGCAAACCTATTACAATCAACCATTCTAAGCGTTTTTTTGCCGCTTATTCTCTTTATCTTTTTTGTTTTTTACCGACATATCTCGTAATAACTCATTTATCACTTTTGTATGTTTTTTTGTTAGATTTATATGTCCATTTTAACTACTTTCTAGAAGTCAGGAAGATTGAAAGTCTTTGTTTTGCGCTTTGTTTACATCTTTATTATTTGCAGCTTTTTACAATTAATGCAGAAGAAATATTGCATTTTTTATAAATTTTTTGCGTGTCTTCGAGTCCAAGTATATAAATGTAATCTCTAACATAGAATTAAAAAGCATCTTTGAGTGTTTGTGATATTACTGTTGTAATCTATATAACAAAAAAACGGAGCGGTATCTCTCGTTGTGACAGACAACGCATAACTCTCACTTCAATTCTTGTTCATACCATTGCCGTAATCACAATTTTATTATAGTTTTGCATGTACTGCAAATGGTTGCGAAAAGCAGCAGAAAAAACGTGTCGTTGTGGCAGGACTCTTACAATTTTTTTTTGTATATATAACAGCAAGGTTTAAAGTTTTTTTATTGTATTATAAGCGTTATATATTTATGCTTACACTAAAGATGAACCTAGAACTACTATAAAGGTACCAGCTATCAGGTATAGCAACAAAAGGTATGTGTGTCGCAACCTATTATACGTGGCGACCTCGTAAAAAACTTATGCAGTTTTTTGGCGCCTACTTTGTGTACTCATCAAGATAATTAATATACAATCCAGCCAAAAAAAAGTTACACGTTCGTTTATAAAAACATAGTCAGTTACTTTTTTTTACAAATTTGCCCTTTTCTTTAAGTAAGAACATTGAAACTTTTTTTTGACAATATGTTGCGAATAAAAAACTGTCTCACGCCAGAAAAAAAATTTTAGGCAAGAGGATTTGCAGATCAAAATTAAAGAAAAAAAAGACAATTTGGCCGTAGGCTTTTGCAAAAGTGTTATTGGTATCTACATTTTAAAACAAAAAATTGAACTGCAAAAATTGCACTACTAAATTTAATTTAGAATTTGTATGAATTTCACTTGATAAAAAATTCTTTTACCTTTTGAAATGCTGTTTATGAAGAGAAGAGCATTTTCACTCATTTTAAGGCTTTAATATCTACGCTATGATACTGTGTATTTTTTCTTATCATTTTATAATTCTAACAATTGAATTTTTATAATGTATTTAAAAATAGACAAACGTATTTTTTGTATTGTAGCGGTTAAAAAATTGTGTTATAACATAGTTCTTTTTGCTATGTAGACATCTTTTTACTTTCTTTTCTATGGGCATATATTGATAAACTACTGTCTTCCATAGTTTTAACAGTTTTTTTTATATTAAATAGCACAAAAAAAGGTGCAAAAAAGTTTTTTTTACTGATTTTTATACTATTATCTAAAAAAATTAAACAAAAATATATGTTTTGATGTCTGTAAATACTTCGAACATACAAAAGCACGTTCAAACTATTTTAATAACACAAAATAGTGTTTTTTTGCATAGAAAAAATTTGGCAACTGTTAATTTTATTATGCACAGAACAAGAAATTGCGACAATTTGTGAAACTTTACTTTGTTTTTTTAGCACAGTTATAAAGCATGTATAGACAGGACTTTAAAATGTTTTTTGTTTAGAAATTCGATGCTCCTAAATTTGCACAAACATAAAGCGCAAATAATGCGAAAAGAGACCTTATATGAGTATCATGAATCAGATTTTTTTTTTTTTTTCGTACTTAAAGATGACCGTAAATTTATTTTTAGTTTGATTTTCATTTGTACTTAAACATTAAAAATATTAATAGAATTGAATTATATTATTTTTATACAGTGGATATATATAAACATCTTTTAATTCTATTCTATATATTTAAATGCATTTTAGAAAGCCGTGTATATGAAAAAAATATACCAACTTAAAACATACAAAAAAAAATCATTATTCAAACAACTGAAATTGATGCACAAAAACCTTTACTAAAGCATGTTTTTTCTACAAAATTTAATGGTATATAGATTTTTTAACAGTGGGTATTTTCAAGTAAATAATCTTTAAGTGCAAATAAAAAAACATATATATATACATATAATTGTTAAAAGTATCACATGACGGTTTAGACATAGAATTGAATCTGGTATCATACTTTTATTAGAATAAAAAAGCTTACAGAAAAAAAAAACAATCCATACAATTAACATCTGTAAAAACCATGTAAATATGTTCTGTTGTTATTCATGTTAGCTCAACATTGTGTGGCAAGTTTTTGTAAGTTAGATAGCATTTTAAATAATTTACACTGCAAAACAAAGCATTTAAAAGTACATATCAGGTTTTCTTTGCATAATTTACGCGCATTTCTTATAATAAATT
Organism: Agrenia bidenticulata; assembly: GCA_034694785.1. Lineage (NCBI taxonomy): Eukaryota > Metazoa > Arthropoda > Collembola > Entomobryomorpha > Isotomidae > Agrenia > Agrenia bidenticulata. The sequence continues at coordinate 9,863 of JAQFYM010006711.1, forward strand.
ACAAAACAACCGTATATATAAATGTTTTTTATGTAGCAAACTACTAGTCTAGGTTAATTGAAACACAAAAACAATGTCACCAAATGGTAAAGACTATAGAAACGAAACCGAAATATGTCACTATTACATTTAAAACAATTCTAGCTCGAGAATTACAGTAATTGACTGTATTTCATTTTTTACAGTTAGAACGCAATTTTTATTATTACAAAAAAAAAGCTGCACCTTCTTTGAGGCTTGCGCTTGCAAAATACTAAATATTTTTATTTGTGAAGGCACGGGCAATGAAAAACAATAGTAGGTAATAGAAAAAAACATTCAAAAAGCTGTAAGCAACAAGTGTACACAAAACAAAACGACAAGGTGCTGTTAATTATGAGGTATTGCTTCATAAAGTTTTTTCAAATATTATTTTAGCAGAAAAAAATACGATAACCTAGTAGTTCGTACAAAAAAGAACTAACTGTAAATTAAAAAAAGAAAGAAATTTTTTTAGCACATTCCTTTAACGAACAAAAAAGCAAAAAAACGTTTTTTTGGGTCCACTTCATAAGTAAAGTCATATATGTAATTACGAAACATACTAAAATAACATAACAACATATGTGTTTTGTACAAAAGTGTTGTGCTTAAATGACACAACGATGCAAAATATATTTTTTTTGTTTTGTTTAAGATACCAAAATACAGATTAGCTATAAAAGAAGTCGACTAAGTGTAAAAAACGGCGTTAAAGATAAAGAAAATATATCTGTCTATAGAAAATTATATCATGTAAAGATAGAAAACAGTTACGACAATATTTTTTACTCGACAACAGTTTTAAACAGGCAAATAATTTGGAAATTATTTTAACAATAGAAGTTTACTTTTTCTATGGTAACACTTTTAAGGAAACTTTACATAGCTGCAAAATACAATTATACATGGTTATTTACAATATAGTATTTATCTTTTTTTACACATCTTGTGGGTTTACCCTCTTTGTCTATTTGTTACTTTTTTTTTATGCGAGAAAGGAGACAAAACCCCCTCCTTTTCCACCCACCCTTCTATCCCCTCCTTTTCCCCCCACCCTCTTTACCTTGTATTTCCCCTTCTCCTCAACACGACACCACTTTGTGCATTGCGTAAGCACTTTTAAAAAAGCTTAGCACAAACATTCAATGCACATGAAAAAATATGCTATTTATATTCAATAACGAAATTAGTTTGCTTCTAATTACAGCCTTTATAATTTGATTTCTTGTTAACTCCTCAGGGAAAAAAAAGGACATTTTTTTAGTATATTCGGATATTTCCGGATGGGAAAAAATTAATACATGTTGAAAATGAACATAATACATCTTAACAAATGAAAAAAAGGAGGACATAACAATTTAAACATGTTCCAAAATTGACTATTTAAAGTTTTGACTTTTTTTTCAAAAAATAAAATTTTCTAATTTTTAAAAAATTTTGAAAAAAAATATTTTTATTGATT
>JAQFYM010006712.1:0-11345 GCA_034694785.1 Agrenia bidenticulata
ATAAAAAAAATGTCTGGTTATTAAAAATCAGAAAGTCGTCATGGAATCAATTAAGTATTATAAATCTGATTTTTATTAATGTCAATATAATCATTTTTTTTCATAGAAATGATGCAGATAATCTGACTTTTCATAGTTTACCATCTACCTAAGATTGAGTGAGCAACCATAAAGCAAACACGATTTTCATATTACATGCTTCTTTTTTTACAGATAAAGCTTTTAAAAACGAAGCAGATAAAGAAAAGACTATAGCATGTATTTGACCCCTAAGAGCCGATAAAAATTTGTTTTATATATAATAATTGAATTTTTAGGCTTTTTTTAGCAAATTGTATATAAAAAAATAGAAATTTTCTATATTGGGGGATTACCCGGGTAATTTTTTTTTTCAAGACAAATTATAAAAAATTTTGGTTACCCGAATCACCGGTTAATTTCAACCCCTATTTGTACTCACCAAAAATGCATTTATAACACTAATATCTTTAAAAAGTTTTTTTTTCTTTTTTAGTTTGAGCCTTTTAATCCAACCCTAACAACGACTTGTACAAATGTTTGTTTTTCCGGGTACCCGGGTAATTTCCAAAAAAAAAAAGGCTTTTGTGGACCCCGGGTTTTTATGCCGGGTACCCAGGGAGTTTCAAGGATAAGAGCAAACCTTAAGGCCGTGTCCTTACCCGAAAAACGGATTTGTCCCTTAACGTTTTTTTAACGTGGAAACAAATGTGTTATAATAAAAAAGGCTTTGTGTATTTTCCGACAATCAAAAACGCCTTTTAAAACCATTTTTAAATTCAGATGATTAATAACGTTCTGTCGTATTTTTTATAGCATCCGAAAACGTTACTTGTCTACTTCCGAAAATTTGTTCTTAAAAAACGTCTGTGTCTTTTTCGCAAACATAAAATGATTTTTGATTACATTTAAATGACGTCAATAAATTCATTTCAAGAGTGATCTTCTATTTGCAGGCCTGATCGGAAAAACACCTAGTTATATGTTCTTAGGCGTTTTTCGGCTATAAAAATATGGCAAAGAGATGTAGTAGTAAAATACAAAGAATAAAAAATACAAGTAAAAGTAAAAGATCAAGAGTAAAGAAATAACTTACTACTAGACAGTTTAAAAACTCGTTGTCTTTTTACTTTGTCTTTTTTATTTAATTACTTCTTCTGGCTTTTCACTAAATTTTTCGGAATAAAAACTGCATTAAGAAAAAAACTTCACAAAATTAAGAATAAAGCAAACTATTAATAACGCTAGAAAGAAAGCTTGTTATGCCTACTTTGTTGCTTAAATTCTGTTAAATTGTAAAATGCACTTTTATGATTTTATTTTTTTGTTGAATGTACAAATAAAAAATATGCGTAAGTATAAAAAAGCGTATATATCAAAATTTTGCTAATATTCAAAGCCTGTTGGTGAATGTTGTGGTTTTTTATTATATCAGTATTTTTTTTGATTTTTTCCAAGCATAGAATTAGTTTTTTTTTTTTACTAGTTGACATTGTGTTACATTTACACAAAAAACGTTTGCATAGGTATGATGTGATATATGTAGTTAAATTTCGACTGTTTTTCCAGTTTTACATATATTCATAAGTGTTAATAGAAATGACACGCAAATGTTTATGTTGTAAAGCGTTTTTGAATTTTGTAAAAACCAACTAAATAATTTTAAATACGGATCAGGACAACACTTTTAAACAAAATCACATAGATGTCTATGATGCAAACGTAATACATCCAGAAATAATGTTGAAATTTTGAACTAGACACGCCCTTAAGACATTACACAAAATTTTAAATATATGTATATAGAACCTGTAAAATAATTACATAAATAAAAATGCCCCAACCGTGTTTTTATACCTATAGAGCTTCATAACATAAAATTATTCTAATATATCGATATAAAAATAAAAGGTTTAAAGTCATAAATATACGCATCCTATCGGCATAGCAAATACTTTGCGTTAGTTTTAAAAAACTCCACACAGCATTTGAGCTAATCCTTTTTTATTTTTAAAATGTGTTTAAGCAAAATGACATGTAAATTTTTTGGTCAACTAATGTATGTTTAACGAAAATTTTGCGGGATTTATTTTGTGGGTTTTTCAGATAAGATTTCGTCGATAAAAAATTTATTGATATACCTTGTCATAAAAAATATACCCAACGACGCCTTAATGACGTAAATAACTGTAAAAAACAAATCGTATGTAAAAAAACTCAAACGATTAAAAGGTAGTATAAAACGCCTTTTTTCTATGTGCGAATCCAAGAACCTTTTTTTACCGTTATTAACTTTTTAATAAAAATATGTGGACATGCTGTTAAAATTGCAACTACGGTGTTTTTTAAAAGAAATAAACACGCAAAAAAACAAACAAGGTGTTTTTGCATACCATGAGGTACATTTTGTGCGTTTTTTTTACGTCTGTATTAACGCAAAAAATATTTTTGCATTTTTGTTGTAACACATTAAAACATCATATTATATATTTTGTGTGATACTTTTACCTTATATTGGCCTGTAAGTTTAATAGGATAATCCATAATATAAAAGGCTTACATAGGTATAGATGCATTGAGTTTGTTGCTATAAAACAAGAATTGAAAAGTTTTACATTACATGCGGGTATTATTTACGTAATATATTAAACTGAAGGATATCAAGATTAAATTTTTACAGTTTTTTTCATCATTAATTTTTTTGCTTTTAGAATTTTAAAATATAAAAAAAAAATTATTTTTTTTGGCGGGACGATTTTGTGATATACATTTTGTACCACGAGTTTGCTTTTAAGTTTGTAAGGAAAAACTTAGGGCGTTTTCTTTTTATTGTTCAAAAACTGGTTTTTCTAATGCGTTTTTATACAAACAGTTAAATATATAAACATGTTCATGTTTTATTAAAAAACGTTTTTTTTTATGTCTAAAAATAAAAACAGTTTTTAAACGTTCTGTTCGTCTTTAATTGAAAAATATTTTTTCACACGTTATTTTTTTAAACGTTTTTTATATTTTTATTCAAAAAATAAAATCAAACGTTTTTTTCTACGTGTTTTAATAAAAAAAATTGTTTTGTTCCGTGGTCATATTTAAAAAAACATTTTTTCTTTGTTTTCCCTTTTCAAATAGAAATGTTTTTCTCTTTAGCAATAAATTAACCCCGAAAACATCCCTTATAATGTTTATTTTATGTATAATATTGATTTATTCTATGCACCCCTATTCTATAATAAACGACATTGTGATAATTACGGATGGAACGCAATTGGCATAGGGGCCTTTGATGGATACAGAAATCTAGTTTAAAACTGATATGATTGAGGTAAAAATAAAAAATCTAAAAATTACGGATAGTAAGGATATGTTGTTGTTTGGTTTGACAGATTCGGGAACGCCATGGCAGTCGCGGTATTGCGAGTTGGATAAGAGACCAGAAGAGTGGAGCAAAATTAAAAATATGATACAAAATATATGGGAAAAACAGGCAAAGAAGAAAGAGGAAGATGATGAGACGAAGATGAGGGAAGAGCAAATGATGCAGAAAATTAAAGCGAAAGTCACATAAAATTGATGCATTATATAAAAGAAGATAAAAATTACACGGGAGACAGGAACAGAATAGGCAGGGATATGGTATTTAAAGAATAAAAAAAAATACAAAACGGAAGAAAAAAGGAGAGTGTGCTGGAATTGTTGTGGATCCGATCATATTGCGAGATACTGTGCCCACAATAAAATCGGGCGGGAAACTGACTATGATAATAAAAACGACAAGGAACAGCAGGACAGAACAAAAGCATGATTATTTTAAAAAAAAGGAAAACATATTATTATCTTTTTCACTACAAATTTAACAAGGAAAAAAAAAGGTGAAAATAAAAAACTAAAGTTGAAATTACCGATTAAATGTAAAAAGATTTTTATTACACATTTGACCAAGACAAAATTAAACGTATAAAATTTTGCCCGGTAGAAAAATGTTATATCGAGACACAAGTTGGAGAAAAAGTGTGTAAGAAGGGTACAGTGATCCCACTGGGATATTGACAAAAAGTTAGGGAAACATATGATTCGATGCTACGAAGAGGTACGGTAAAAAAATCAGATTTAAGTTGCGCAACCCAATACCGGCGTACGCAAAAGAAAAAAGGAAAATACGGTTGGTAAGCAAACTTTATGGCATCGAATGATCTATGTAGAAAAGATAGTTAAGAAATACTAGACATGAAGAAGGTAAATGCAGCAAAGGCGGGTTCAACTAGCTTTACAGTAATAGATCTTAATGACAGCTATTATCAAAAAGAAGTTTTTTATAACATCGGTATGGAACGGCGCTTGAATGTAAAGGAATAGTTAGTCAGTGGGCTGGTATGGTGCTGGGAAGAAAGAATGGTTCACTGATCTGCCAGAGAATAATGAATAAAATATTTTGTGCACATATAGGTTATAGACTTGTTATTTATTACGATGATTTAGTAGTTTATACCAAACAATGGAAGAGCACGAGGAGATTATACGCCCAGATTACTAAGATTAAATAAAAATACCAGCAAAAAAACATAACAAAGTAAAGTACGTTGAAAAGGAGTTCAAGATGCTATGAATGCAGTGAACGGCTCAGAAAGAGTACCATATAAAATAAAAAGACAACGCATTAGAATAACCCCGACCACGATGTTTTGCAGAGTTGAACAGTTGGTTAGGTTTAGTGTAGTGGTTTGTAATTGTATGCAAAATTACGCAGAGATTTCTACCGTCCTATATGATGTGTTAAAAACAAGTGAATTAAATCAGAGCGATAAAGAAGAATCAAGTTTTTTAATGATGAAAGATGCACTTACAGGAGCAAAGAAATCAAATCTACAATGGTATATAATAAATTTTTATGGAAAACAGATGCCATCAGCGAAGGAATCGGAGCAGTTCTACTGCAAGAAGATAATTTTGGAAGAATAATAACGTTGCAATTGGCGTCAAAGAAACTGGCAACCACCGAGATAGATATGTTATCTTCAAACAATAAAATAAGGCTGTTAAATGGGGTATGACAAAGTTTGGAAAAAAAACTTAAAGCCCATAAGTTTTATTGCATAACTGACCATAAAGCAAATGAGTAAATCCAAGAAAAACCTGAGTTTAATAATATTCGGAATACAGACATGCTAGAAGAGATTAGGGATTTTGCTTTTACTATTGAATACCAATGGGGAAAAGATCTAGTAGCACCAGATGCCTCGAGCAAAATATATGAAGAAGATTTGCGTCGAGGAATGGACGTGAAAAAACGAACAAATAAAGGAGAAAATTTATTTAAGGGTAAAGACAAAAAGTATTTAATAAGGTTAGAAGAAAAAGAGTATCGGAGATTCGACTCGAGGATTATACAGGAAGTACCACTAAATGAAGAAAGAGCAAAATTAATTAATGAACATCAATAAAAAATTCATACATAGTGGATGTGAAGCCACATACCAGGAAATGAAAAAGAATGATTATTGATTTGGAATTAAAAATGACATTTTAGAAATAATTAAAAAATGTAAAGTGTGCAAAAAAATAAATAGAAAACACACTGGTGGATAAATTTTTATCACAACAAAATTGAAATATGTTAATATAGGAATGGATTTTTTTAAGCTGAATGATTCATTCAGTTCAATTTTAATATGCGTAGACTAATTCACACGGATAGTTTGGATGGAGATATTGCCGGATAGAAAATCAAGTACGATTATAGATGCGCTGGGTAAAATATTCTATCTAATTAGTATCCAGTTTAGTTGATATCAAATAACTGCAAAGAGTTTCTCGTCAGAAAAAATCAAAAAGTATTGGGGGCGAAGAAAAAAAAAACAAATAAAGATTGCGGCGGAGAAACACAAACAAATGGTAGAATCAAACGAATGATCCGAACGGTTAAGGAGGCATTACAGTAAACGGATGGAAGCGTTACATACGCCGAAAATAAAAAAAAAGCTAGATGCATATAACAAACAACACGTACAGGACGGTTATGGTGCACACCCCAAACGAAGCATATAATTATTTTTCTAGAACAGTAAGCATGAAAAACAGTAGAAGGGGTAAATATTAAACAACGTTCAAAGCGCAAAAACAAGAAAAGTGTAATATTGGACAGCAGATTAGATTCGAAAAAAGATCAATTTAGAAAAAAAAAACAAAAATGCAAAGAAAAAGCGTTTGTCAGGAACGGATTTATATCGGAAAGATGCGAGAAAAATTAATATTTAATTATAACTAAAAAAAAAAATAAAAAATATACATAGCGATATAAAAAGTATGATTGTAATGTAGTAGGACACCCGTCTGGTATATGGATGCTTTATATTGGTTTATTCTATACCCCATGTAATTTAATATACGACATTTTATATCCCTTTAAAAGACTAAAAATACTCAAATGGACAGCTGAATTAAAAAAAAAATTGATTTCAATATTATATAACAATAAATTCATAAAGAGTAAATGGGACCGCGTAACTTCTGAATTTAATTTAAATACATCCTTAAGTGTTTTGACTACAACATTAAGAAACAAAAGGAATAAACTAAAGGCTAGACTTCAGGATACACAAGCTTTGTTTTATTTTGCAGAAGCAGCAATCGGTCAGAAGCCACGAAAAAAAAAGTAGCATTGACGTAGGTTATTAAAGCATAATTTAATGCATATCTTTCCAAAGAGAAAAGAGACCATCTTTTCTTTCTTGAAATTTCTTTGGCTCCTAACATTGCAACTGCAGAAAATTCATCATCCCTAAAGATGAATTTGTAAAGATGTCGTAAGAAAGAAAAATGATCAACCGGCAAGAAATTCACTTATTAATAATATAGTCCATAAGATATATAAGAAATAAAAAATGAAGTACATTTGCAGCCAGTTACTGGATGCTCTTAAAAAAAAATGAACGTCTGATTATTTTAGTAAACCAACCAAAATACTAGCTACAATATATTTTGAGCCTGATGACTATTTAGATGCCATAAATGTTCTTTGTGTTAGCCAGAATGCAAAGAAATTTAGTTTCCTGCCTGAAACATGAAAAGCTCTTTTGTTTAAAAAGAAATTTTGTAAAAATTAAGGATTAGATTGTATAAACAGAAACACGTTATGTCTTTTTGCTTTTGCTTCAACTGTAAGTTAACTAAAAAAATACTTAAATTGATTTCGATGAATCTTTGAATAACAAGTAATTAGACTATAAAACATAAACTTATAAATGAAGAATAATTATTTAGTAAACTTTTACATAAATAAACGATGACAAATCTTTTATCGGTTTATAAATGCTTGTCGTTTTTTATATTACAAATTAAAATGTATACCTCGATTGTTATAGATATAAAGTTTAAAGTAAAATTAAAATTAAAAGGAAACGATGTTTTTTTTTTTTGCTTTTGTGTTTTTTTATTTACGGTTGTAAAAAATATAGTTCATTTTCTGGTTAGAAATTCAAGCAAAATATCCTTATAAATAAGAGATTACGTAATCCACTATTACCTATACCTCTTTTAAAATAAAATTCCCAAAAAAGATCAGTTACATATCATCTAGAATTTTAAAATACTTTGCGCAGAAATCTTTTTATAAAGCCAATGAGTTCAGAAAAAAATATCAGCTGCTAGATTGCTGTGTTAAAATGAAATTTCTACTTTGTTTAATTTCACTTTCAATTCATAAGAGCTGTAACTTAAAACTAATGGTAGTAAAAATTAGGTTTGATATTTTATAAAAGTTTTTTTAATTGTAATTGTGACAAGCATACACAGCTTTTTATAGTTAAAACATCAGTTTTTGCCAATTTTATACTTTTTTAATTCTTTTTAAAAATGTTGCACCAAAACGCACAAAAACACAGCTAAATAAGGGGCAAAATACACCACTTAAAAAATCAAAAATAGTGAATCAAAGGGTGTTAAGCACTGTACTTACATTTAGTTACCATTTTTAGTAGTTTAAATACATGGTAATAAACATGGTATTAACAAATTTACAAAGTAAATCTAGTGCAACTTGGCCTGCAGACTTACAGCATTACAAAAAAATCAAAGAGCTTAATAATAGTTCATTTTTGTAAAAAAAAAAATTTTAGTATAAAACTAAATGTAAAAAATTGTAAGCAAACAAAGGTTTAGTTTTTTATGGGGATGATATACACATGGGGGAAAAGTGTAAAATTATTGCGTTTTTACCCAAGAAAGTTTTGTTTTACTATGTGCTGTTTTTTGCTTATATCGGGTCGGGCGTTTTACACTTTTAATTCGCATTTTTTGATTATTATATACCTTGTCTACCATACCCTCTAGTAAAGATTTTGCTAAGTATGCAGAAAAAAAAATGTGTGAGCTTAATATAATATGAGCGGTTCAAAAGTGAAAATACTTATTTATTCATGCCAACCAGATATAAAATAAACCATTTTTAAACATGTTTAGAATTAAAATTAATGTGATTTCTTTTTTAATATTTTGGACTCTTTACTTATTTAAAATAAATTGGTTATTGTTTGGATCATACTTAATTTAAAAAATGTTTGCACACCAAGAAGGTGTGTTATTCATGAAGCAATTATGTAGAGAATTATCTTTAGAAATGCAAAGTAGATACAATTTACAAGATTCCGGTTTAGTTTAGAAAATAATTGTTTTTTATTTTTAAAAGAACCTAGAACATTAACCTTTTCACTATTTTTTTTAATTTTTACTGTCTTGGTTTTAATTTATCCACATCGTAGTCGCTTTTTTATTTCTCCATACTTTTTCCTGTGTATTGATGTTACGTCTGTACCTAGCATTGGGTCTATAGATAAATCCCTTAATTCGACAGGTGGGAAATTCTCGACATTTACCAACCCTTTATTACAAACAAAAGAAAGATTATGTAAAAGAGCACATGTAAACATTACTTTTTTAGTATTTTGTTTAGACTTAATTTCCATAGTTTTTTAGCACTTTAAAGCGTCTTTAAAGCAATCCAATGCACATTCAACTGTGGATCGGGTTACAGAATGCCGAAAGTTAGTTAATTCCGATGAATTTTGCGGTTGCTGTTTTTTTTAAAAATAAAATGAATGATAACGAGTACTTCTGTATGGGGTTAGTAACCGTTCTCGAAAAAGTCGTCAAAAATCCTGACAAAAAAAGATCTGTGTATATAAATCACGCAAAACAGACAAAAACGCGGGATGGCAGAGTAAAAAAGAACCTTTCTGCACTTCCATCAAAAACTGCAAACAAATAAAATATCTTTTTATGACTGCTGTATGCAATCAGCACATTTGTCGTGATTAAACCCTTTCAGTTTTAATAATTTACTGTTTTATCAGCATGCACCCTTATTGGCAGGTGCGTTCCGTCGTCACACCCTTTTGCATGAGAAAGCTCGAGGTACTTTAATTGATTATTTGGAATTATGTTTTTCTGTAAAAAGCTGGATGTCAAATTAAATGAATACTTATAAATCACTAAATTAAAAAAGAAAAATTCTTGTTTTTTTTATCGTGTCATGTAATATTGCAAAAAAAAAAAAAAATGCTTGATTTCTAAATGTTGCATTATGTGCTACATGATGTAGTCCAAGAGCAACAATTTCTTGTGTAGAAATTATTCCAATATCCTGTTTTTTAAACTTTTTTAAAGTTTTATAAATGTTAACGGTTTTGCTCGTAGGATGTTTATATTACAAATAAAACAGTCATATCGTTTTACTAAAAATGTTTAGCACAGCTTCTATTAATGGATTTGTGTTGTTCAAAGTATTTTTTTTTTGTGCTTCTGTATAGAGCAATCACTATTATTAAAAGTTTATGTCTATAGATGGAAATAAGGGTTATAAAAAACACAATAAAAATTTCCCCGAAAAACACGTTTTTTAAAGTCGACTACCTGTCCGAGTTTAAATCTAAGTACAAAAAAACTAATCTTCACAGCATAACTGGATAACACTTGCGCTTATAGCGCCTTACCTCTAGATCAAAACGATATACAATATTCATACACTCCTAGTTTTTAACGAACTAGATAGTAATTCAATTTGTAGAGCAAAAAATTATCTTCTTACTTGTTAAACCACCATACGGAAAAATGGTTTTATATGGAAATGAACTATACATTTCTTCTATGAGAATAAATTAAAACTATAATGACTCAAACTGTTTAACAGCTCCAAAGAGAAACATTTATTGAGTACAAAGATAAAAAAAAATGCATTTTATTTAGTTTGCGTCGAAAAACAGCTTGCAGTTATCATCTTTTTGTATTTATTTATATGATAATATTTTTATTCATTCATTATTTTGCCTTCTATAGTGGTAGAATAACAGTAAATCAAAATCCAACAGCCAACAATACTTCCAACCAGGGGTCGGTAACAATATATTATTGTAACAATATATTGTCAATATATTGTAACAATATATTATTGCCACAGAAAAATATTGTTAAATATTGCTATTTTTTTTTCTATACAAAAAAAACACAAGAAAATCAGCGATAAAATTTTTTCTTTTAAAAAATATAAAAGAAGTTTCTATATTTATTTATTCTTGTATTAGCAAATACAAAGCATTAAGCCATGAACAAATGCACTCTAAAAGAAATATCAATGTGTAAAATCACTTGTGTAAAGGCCAGAATGTTATATTTGCGCAATTTACGGCATACAAAAAGTTTTTTTTGCGCGTTACGGGCTTTAAATACGAAACGCACACAAATAAAAGCATTTTTTTTTCAAAAATAAGCTACAACAAAACACAAAAATTTTTTAAAAAAGTTTAATCACACAAGTAAAAAGTTTTTTGTAAAGTACTTATTTAAAGACACTTTGCCCTTTATGATAAAGACAAGATTAGCACAATAACATATTTTAGTTTTTGTTTTTTTGTTTAAATTCTTACCGTGGTAAACAGATAATATTTTTAAAAAAAGTCCAGTTATTCCCCTACCCTAAAATTAGGCCAGCAAAAAAATGACCCTACTGAAGAAACCAGAAATATAAAAACTTGAGTTAATACAAAATCTAAAATTAAAAAAAATATCATGTTTGAATACAATAAGTGGACCGAACACCTAAACGATAACCATATACTCTATCGAATTACAAACTGTAAAGTCTTAATGACCGAAATTTTTTGAAGGTTTTGTTAAGGCGAGGAGGTAATGGTAGGGGTAGTGGGTTATGGTTAGAATTGGGTATTTTATCTGTGTATATTTTACTTTTATTATTAAATTTGCATGTGTTTCGACATAAGTTGTGCATTTTAGATGCATTTATTTCTGTATTTTTTCGTACATTCTAAGAGGAGGGGGGG
>JAQFYM010006713.1:0-11344 GCA_034694785.1 Agrenia bidenticulata
TGACACAAAAAAACTATGAATTATTATAAACAAACTATGGAGGGAAATTTTTGTGTTATATTATGTATCGTTTAGTACATTTTTGTTATTTATAAAAACAATAGGTAATAATCTTTTTTGTACCAAAGCCAGTTTTACTTTTACCCTCTTGTGGGTAATTTACCTACAGTTTGAGAAACCCTAATTCATGGCATTGTTGAGAAACTTAATTTGAACGTGTAATCACGCTTTAAAACAAAAAAGCTAATGCACAAAACTACATGTGTTATATATAAATTTATGCTTAACGTATTCTAAAATATATATCTGACATATTAACAACTTTAAAATATGCCGTTGCTGTTTTTGTAAAGTTTTTATCATATACTAATTTATATCACAATACTCACAAAAAGTAATTGCTTGTATAATTACGTAAAAAAACTAAATAGAGCAGAAGCTCTTTATATATTACGTTTTTGACGTCAATCTCGAAAAAGATACATTTACTGCAAAACTTTGTATTCAATAAAAAACAACAACCTTGTTAAAGGTGCATCTAATTTCGCGTCAAAGAGTTGTTCTTATAACCATTACAGCAAAAAAAAGATATGGTAAAGGGCGATTTACAAAAAAAATGCAGAATGCACTTTGAACTTTTGTGTTTAGTGCAAAGCATTTATTTTATTTTACTATGAAGAACCTTGCACTGACAAAAAAAATCACAGTACATGCCAAAAAGTAAACCAGGCTTTTAAAATACAACATAAGTTGCACTTTGTAGTTTTTTATGAAACAATCCATTTAAAATGATTTTTTTGACAAACTTAGCAACAATAATAAGATAAAGAAAGATAGTCTAAGCCTTTTTTTTATAGTTATAAGAAGTTTTAGTTTTTATGTATATTTTATATACATAAAAGTTTCTGTGTTTTTTTGGTCGTGAGAAAAACCTTGGATTAAAAGATTTTTAGTGCAAAATTTTAGAAAGTGGGCGAAAAAAGTAATTTTTTTATTTTACTTTTGTATGCATTTATTTTATTATTAAATTATTAACTCATATGTTATTTTTTAACCGATAAGTTTGCAATCATTTTACACTGCCATACATTTAAAAAAGTGAAATACTTTTTTTAATGTCTTTTTACCTTACTGATATATATCTTTTGGCTTGTTTTATATGTTAGTCGTTTTTTCAGTATGGGATGAAAACCCGTGGTTTGTATACAAAACTGTAGCATTATCACATAAAATTATTTTATGTGACCATTAACAACAATGCGGATGCATACTATAAATTTAACTTTGTGGGTACAATTCTATATTTTTTAAGAAAAGCAAAATGTATTTTAGTCAAATCAGTTCTTTGCAGGCATATTTATAGCATATACTTACGTATTTATAATATTACCCGGGTATTCTTATATTGAATTTTTTTATAAAATACCCGGGTACTCGGGTTTGCAAACCTAAGTAAACAATAAATTTCTTAAAATAAAAAATGCTTGGTTCTAATTAAAGCTAATTTAACAATATTTTATGTAAAAAAAATATTTGCACTAAAATCATGAATAAAAAAAGCATTTAACGGAAAAAAAACATATATGAAATTTTTCGTGAAGATAAAACAAAAAAATATATGGAAGGACGCACATGAAAATAAACAAATTTACGAAAGTTAACGGTTAAAAAAACATGTTATTTTTTTAAAAATTTCTCTTTAAATTTATCAAAAGAGAAGCCAATAATAGGCAAAGTTTATTATCTATATAGCGTAATTAAGAGAATAAATTCGAAACATTATACCTGAGAATGCAGATATTACTTTTAGGATGTTTATAAAAATGTGTAAAACTGTTTTATAATTACCTTATAAATAGTCAAAGATAAATATAGAGCATTTACAAAAAATTAATATATTTATTTCATGTATTGCATATGTAACGTCTTACCTGAGAACTACAGCTCCTTAAAAACTTTTTAGAAAATACTTGAAATTTTAATGGAACGTAATAAATTTTATTTGCCTTTTCTTAATCAAATATTTATTGCCTTAAATCGAAAAAAAATATGTTAATCCGACGGCTTCCTATTGTAAAAGGCATCTCTGTAGACCGACATTGGCAAACATTGAGAAGCATTTAAAAACAGACGGGCATCGAAGGGCCGTATTTTCGGTACATCTATTAAAAGTCATCTCAAGTTTTTTTTGCGCTGTTGATTAAGTAATCATATGATATAAAAATATTAGTTTTAGTCTTTACGAAACGGAAAAATCTGTAAGAACTTCAGACTATGTAGAACCGTTGCACAATTTAATTTAAAGGATTTTAAAGGTGATCGATACATCATATGTTTATTTTGTGAGACCAGTTTTGGCAATTGAATAATAGAGTAACACTTTCTAGCGGCACCAAACAACGGAAAATGCCTATGCTTTGTGTGTAGGCTAAAAAAGCAATTCCAATGTTTAATAGAACTTGGTATCATAAACTATATACACAGCTGTTTGTTTTGTAAAATCCATATATTTTAACTTGATTATCAATGAAAATAAAAAAAATGCAAAATATGACTTGCTAGCTATAAATTACAGTATAAAAATTTAACCATGGTGATTAAGAAAAAATTACCTAAGGTAAAAAGACAAAAAAAAACACAATGGAAAAAATAAACGTTATTATTTGTAAGTTAAAAATTATTAACCATGAGGAAGACATGTATGCATGCCCATAAAAAAAGGTTAAATTGGTACCCATGGGTAGGCTTTTAACCAAGGCATCGGCGTAGCCAGGTTTTTTTGAGGGCAGGGGGGTTTACAGCAAAAAGATCAAAAAATAGTAATCTGACATTAATATGTACGTTCAAAAGCATTTGACACAAATTTTTCAAAGTTTATTTTTTTACTAAAAGTTATTTCCACTGGTTCTAGTCCCATCTTACGATAATGCGCAACAAATTCTATGTCGGGAAGTTATGACGAGGCGTGTCAAACTAATTTTTAGTACAGTAGCGGCCAGTAAAAATT
The DNA here is from genome assembly GCA_034694785.1 of Agrenia bidenticulata. Classification (NCBI taxonomy): domain Eukaryota; kingdom Metazoa; phylum Arthropoda; class Collembola; order Entomobryomorpha; family Isotomidae; genus Agrenia; species Agrenia bidenticulata. Next base: position 3,008 of record JAQFYM010006713.1, read on the forward strand.
AATTCTGTTATGACACCAAGCTCTAACTTAAAAACACATAATGTGCGTTTCAAATATATATCAAGAGGAGACCAGACCCCCCTTGACCTCGATGAGTGATACCATTTAGTTCGTATTCCTTCTTCATACGCGCATGCCTCAAGGGTAAAATATAAATTACACCTACATAAATTGCTTTTTCCCCAATAGTAAAATATAACCTTTGGTTAGTATTATAGAGCAAAATATCAAAAACAATTTATCATGAGGCGTTAAGTTATCCGCTTTTATTTTTAAAAATAAAAATAAATAATAAAAATAGAAATAGAAATAAAATATTTAAACACGTTTAATTTTTTTTATTGCAAAAAAAAACAGATAGAACAGACTAGAATTAAATCATTTTACATTTAAGCGCTTTCTTGTGCACTTCTTGCTAAATTAAGTTTCACATTTTTTATTATAGTAAAAACTTTTCAAACACTTAAAATTTTTGTATCATACGCATACTTTTGTTATTTTGAAAGGATTTTATGTATCATGTTTAACATTTTATTTTGCTGCTTACTTTTTTTCAGTGAGCTTGTAAGTTGCTTTCATTTTTTTTCTTTGTATATTCGCCATCTTTCCTAACCGATGCTTTAGCTTTTATATACATCTTAAGGTAATCAACAGCATTTTTTCTTGATTCAACTTAAATGTTTTTTTCTGGGACTATTTAAGTTTTCCCAGATAAGTTTTCTCGCACAACAAAGCATTCCTTTTTTGACTCGACACAAAACTTGCTGACCTTTTTTTATTTTTACGATGCTTAAAAAGATATTATCAGGCCTCTTAAAATTGGGTTTTTATGTTAAAATCCCAATTTTACTAATTTTTGTTTTTATAATTTTAGGATTTTTTTGAATCTAAATAAGAAATTATGCAGTTTAAAATGGGCCAAAAACGTGTCAAATTACCTTTTGTGCTGGTTGATATGCAATTTTTATTGTTTAATAGCACTTTATAGTTTTATTGCACATCAATACCGATATAAATAATAAATATTTTTTTATTACATTAATGAACAAAAAAGTAAATGTTTTAGCATTAAAAAATTACTAAATTTTGATCACTTTGTTTATATTTACACGCGTAAATCAGATTAAAAAGCCATTTATTATGTCCTTACAAAATATTTACAGTAATATTTTTAACAGTAAACTTTCTTGCATTTATAAATTGTCAAAAAAAATTTTCATGTATAATTATTAATTAAATTTACGTTTACAAAATAAGAATTTGTGGTATCATATTTCTTTGTGGCATTGCGTTTTATAACGCATTTGTTAACCCTCTCAATAGGGGTTTTTTACATAATGAACGCATTCTTTAGAATTTTACCGACATAAGAAAAAAACATAAGCTTTAAAATAGTAAAAGATGTGAAATTAATTTTAAAGACGTTTTTACAGAACTATATGCCATGTTGTCAAATTGGAAACTCAAAAAAAAATACAAAAACACACATTGTATTTTCGGTCCAATTTTTGTTTTTTGGATTGCTAGTTTTTTCAATAAACGCCTTATATTATTATTTTTATGTTCCATATACTGTACATGTACCATGAGAATATATGATAAAAAGTAAATTTACATAAAGTATTAACTTAAAACTTGCATAATTTGATTATCTTATGCTTTGCTTAGCTAGATGCATTAACAAGTAACATCTTCACAGTATGATTATGTTACGCCATTGTAAATAACGTATATAATCTTTTTGTTTAGTATAATCAAAGTATTCATGTGATAGCAAGTGCATCAGCGTATTGTAAATACATTTTGTTAATTATCTTGTACTTTAGAACATAGCTTAAATTCGGTTTAGGCTAAGTATTTTGCAAGTTATACTATCGTCACTTAATCTTTACTAAGGAATTTTCTTTTAAAAACTGCGTTTCTGACATGATAAATTTTTTTGTGCGACATTTTGTTTGTCTTACCACTTTCATAATATTTTTTGGTATGAGGGTAACACTATCCGTAAATTACTTAATTTAAGTGTTTAAAACACAATTTAAATAGAATTTTAGATAAAATTGGGATATTAGTGCAATTTTAAAATTTAAACCGCCCTGGTCATTGTACTTTTTTACATCGGTATCGTTCTCTTATTATTTAAAATCAGCTTCTAGCTCGCCCCCACATGATCTTATGATATAGTGTCTTGTTAAAAAGCAGTTTTTCTCGGTTTATTTATGTTTTAGTATTATTATACATTTTATGTTTGTCTTTTGCATCTCGTATTGCTATTAATTGTTATTTTTCTTCGAGGGTAAAAAAGTGGAATATTTATATACGTACAATCGAAAAAATTTACGTAAAGGTCCAGATGTACATTAAAAAACAGTAAGAAAAAATTCGTGTTTTGAAGTTTGGAGCATATAAACAGCAAATTTTTTATATATGAAATATCAACCGTGTAATTGTGTAAAACAGACACGTATGTTGGTATTCGCAAATATTTTATTTAGATACTTGCAAGCTAGACAACAATAAATTACAAAAACTAATGCTAAAATACAGTTTTGTTTTTTTTTTATATATGTCTAATCCTGGACACGCCTATACTAAATTTTAAATACTTGATAAGAAAAGAAGCTGTACACTTAAACTTTTTTAAATACATTACGGAAAAAAGAACAAATTTAATTAGGAACAGAAATAAACGTTTTCATAATAAAATAAAAAAGCCAGTTATAACCGGTACCAACATATATACAATACCATGAACTATTGTACTGGCACCACTATAAAAAGACGCATTTTTAGCATAGAAATCTTATTGTTCGTATTTTTATAGCCTTAAAAATATAGTCGTGTCTGATAAAGTAATATTGAATAATAAACAGCTTATCTATAGCAATAATATACGTGTAGCAGTTTTGTGGGTTCGACCGAAAACATTAGTAAGAATTTTCATAAATTTTTACTTGTTTACATGTCTGTTAATAAACTTTTTTGACCATAATTCTAACACTTGGTATTTTCTAGCAAGTGCACTATATTTAATTTGTATGCGAAAAATATTTTTCTTGCGGTAAAAAAAAACTCTTTTTTGGTGCAATAAATATTTAAAAAAGGCTAATGTATAATAAAAAAGATAAAAGCAACTAATTATATTCTTGTATGCGTGTTTTACAAGTACTATCTGTTTTTTTTTCATATTTTGATTTTTTTACTATTATCCATTACAACGGAATAGTAAAGATATGTACGGTAAAACAGCGGAAAAAATTAGTGTAAATATTGTATGCGTACAAATACATTTTTTGCATCATTACTTGTATAATAAATGAGTTTCGATGTATAACCAGAAAAAGTAAGGTTGCAAATAACAAATTTGTCATCCATATAGTTTTATCTTTAGTGTAAAGCGATTTTTTATAACGATGTATTGGCGTTTTACGTATCGGTTTATATTGTTGATGTTTTAAAAGAAGGATGTGAAGTCTTTAAAGTCCTAATTTTAACATAGTTGCAATATATGTCGTACTGTCATTGGTATGTTTTTACATATCAGTGTATCTGAACGTTAAACACGCAAAGCGAATGAGTATGCATGTATTATCGCAAATAATGCAAGATTCTAATAGAAAGGTATAGTAGCATATGTAAAACTGTATTTATTTGACTGAGCATGACACGTAATCATTTTTTATTTTTAACTTTAGACCTATTAATTTATAAAAAAAATACTATGAAAAAAATGAAATTGCTTTTCTGGTACATATTGTAATTAGGGCTGAGATTTTTAAGAGAATCTTGTAAAAAAAGGTTCTTTGTTTTTGCTTTCAAATTACTCTACAAATAGTTAACTTATAAATTTTTGTCACATTTTGGCCCATTTAAGAAGTCTCTTATTCTTAAGAGTTTTTGTATTATCTTTTACATTCGCTATGAAAACAAGAAAAGACAAATTAACAAATCTTTACATTGTGACAGTTGTCAACAGCATTATAAGAATTCATTTTAAAAAATATACGTTCTTCCATAGTGAATTTGTATATAAGAGCGTCAATTTCATTAACTCCTGAGGAAATACAAAAAAGTACGGGCATTTTCTTAGTATTTACGGAAAAATCCGTCTACGAAAAATATAAAGAATGTACACAAAAGTCTTAAACTATAAAAAATAATAAGAAAAGCTACATAAAGCAAAAATAAATATTTCTTATTTTTTGAAAAAAAGATTAAAAGAAAAGTGTGCGATTTTTTTTGATTTTTCATTTTGATAAAAATATGAAAAATCTAAAAAAAATTAAAAAAAATTGTTTTTTTAAATATATAATGTAATTTTAATTCTTTTTAGACGTTTTCGCAAAAAACGGATTCTTACGTATATATTTCCTTAGGAGTTAAAGATTGTAATTTTTGGGAAATTATTATAAAGCTGAACCAGTAGTAGGATGTGTGTTGCTAGAATTTTTTAGCATAAAAAAACATCTTGTCCATAATTTATAGCCGATTGTCACAATATAAATAAGTCCCTTAAAAGAATAAAAATCTCTAAAAATAAATCTCTTTAAAGTACCAACTCTAATAGGCACTATCATAATTTATAACTCTAGCGTTTTTCTTTAAGTTAATTTGTTTTTCTAAAAGTTTTTTTTACCAAATTTTTTACTATACATTTTGTAATGAAGAAAAATATAAATATACACTTAAGTCCTCTTTTTTTAAAAGATGCATTTTTTACCTGGATATTTGTAGCGTGTTTTAAACATTTATTACTGAAAATTAATAAATGCATAACTTCAGTGTGATAAACAAAACAAAAATAATTTAAATAAAAAAATATGCAGAAAATACTGACATTTTACGCAAAATCGTACTCAAAATTGTTAAATGATATCATTGCAAAGAAAAGTAAAACTAAAAAGTATGTGAATAATACGCAGAAAATACAAAAAAAAATCACAACAAAAATTAAAAAATAGGGGTAAGCTGAAAAATCGAAAATATATATTTTTGTATATGTAGATGTTCAAAAAAATACCTTTATAATAATAAGCAAAAAGCAAAAGCCAAATTCTTAAAAAAAACTTTTGTATTAGTTTATAAGAATTTTGTGTCTTTTAAACATTTTGTTTTTTTAATCTCGATAATTACTAACTTCAGTTACACAGTAACATTTACATTTGATGCTTTTAAAGCTACCGATATAAATTATAAAAAAGCTTTTATATATTATAAGAACAATGTTTTAACGCTCAAAATATCATTTAGCTGCATTTTTAGTCATACTAAGTTATAATGATTTTTTGATTACAAGTTTTTTACTTAAAATATATTCCTTTTGTTATTATCATGTATTTTTATGTTGTATAATATGGTTTTTTCCAATAAAACACTGCTAATGAACAATTCAGTTATTTTCTGACGTGTTTGAACTGTATTGTAGTACAAAAACTTGCATGTGTATTTCTATTAAAATGAATAACTACAAAGTTCGTACACATTTTGTTCATCATTTTATCACTTTTATTTTTGCTGTACGAACAGTTTCTCATGCCGTGTGTTTTCTTTTGACGGTTATAGACAGCAGCCCTAGTTAAATTATTCTTTTTTTGTTTAGTAAAATATACACGACTTTGAAAATTGTAGAAATAAATAATAAGTGACCGGTCTATTTACTTATTATTTGATCATTTGACGCATTGGAGTTATGCTTATAGTTATACTGAAAGAATAAACTTCCTAAAAAGTGTCTGGAGTCTTCTAAAAAACCCCGGAAAAACAGTAGACTATTGACCTAAAAATTGGCAAAAATTATATTTTATATTATAATTCTTTCTTGATACCTAAAAGAAATACACAAGAACGTTACATGCCGGATTGCCGTGTGCTAATTTTATTACCTATCATTCTTTTGTAAACGGTTTTATAGAATTGACTTAATCTAATTATATATAAAAAAACGTGTAAGAAATTTTTTTTGTACCCGCATTATACAAAATATCACAGTTTTTAGGCATGCACTAAAATACTCAATTTAGTGGCTGTTAACATGTCAAACAGAGGCGATCTTTAGAATTATAGACAGCCAAACGCATTTTGTACTTTTTGTTTTGAGATGTTAGAAAAAAATACATATTTCGTTTTGTGGAAAAAAAAACCAAAGCAAAAATCAAGGTCACGATTGTAAATAGTTTTGCAATTTGAGATTAAAAAAATAATGATTGTAATTTCTGTTGTATAAATGTAATAAAAAGTAACACAAATGGGTTATGGTTATACAACTATTAACGACAATAGAAGCAGCATTCTGTATTTCATAAAAGTCTTGGGTATAATGCAAACGTGAAAGTTTTGTATTTGTAAACTTGCTTATAAAAAGATATACTGTCGAGCTTAAAATGTGTACGCTTGACGAAGGCAAGCAATTGTCTTAGTCAAATTTCCGTCTCGTACTTTTATACTTATCATAATTTCCTGTACACAAAAATTACCTTAAAAGATAATAAAAAGAATTGTTTATACGCTTTTAAATCAAAAAAACGGCCACAAAGTGAGTATTAAGCATCAAAAAACAAACAAAAAAAACAGCAACATGTTTGCAAGTTGTAGCAAACAAAAATACAACATTCATGTAGCTGCAACAAAAAAAAAGCTTGGAAAAACAGAGTGATGGGCACCATGTGTATTCCAATTTTTGACCGATTAAACTAGACTTTATATAAACTCTGTAAATTATAAACTAGCATAGTCGTCTTTACTTTATTTTCTACTATGTTTGTATAAGTAATGTGCTGAAAATACCAACAATGATATAAAGTAAATGCGTGCTATAACTACGATAAATCAAAATTTTATTGCTCATTATACGCTGTAGCGTATGACCAGGGATTTTTTTTATGCATACTTTTGGATAAAAATCATTGATGCCAAGCAAGCAAATTGCTGTTAAACACGCGCTTTTATGTGCAAATTGCATGAAAAAAATATATTTTAAAAAGTGTTTTAAAATACAAATAAATGTGACATAGTTCTTGTTACATTCCATGTCAGATTTGTCATATTTGCAATGTTTATAAAATATGCCGCACAGTAAACGTGTTGCAAACTCGTAAAATACTATATTTGAAAGAAGGTATTCTTATATTTACAGGATATTTTTGAAACCGTTATTCTTTGATATTTAACAAAATTGCAGGTGATCGCAGAGCTTCTAGTAGGCATAAAAGGGTTTTCACGCGTGTCTTATAGTTCGCTTATAACCTTGAACGATTGAAATCATTTTTTGACAAATTTACAATATAAATTACGAAATGGCAGTTGAACCAAATACACCGTAGATTTATATAACCTTTACAATTGTATATCATGACAAAAAAACACAATTTTCTTTTTAAGATTTATAAAACTGTGCAACGAATACAATAACACAACCTATGATAAAATACATAACTTATTGGTTAGATTTATTTGTTTATATATAACATATAAATATTTTTAAAAGTCAATTTATTCTATTAAAGTTTTCAAATTATATTTTGGTAAAAAAAAAGTATCTGCAAAAAAAGGAGGTAATACGTAATCCGAGCAGTGTTACGTCTGAGTTTATCTCAGTGCGACTATTCGTGCACGGAAACTTGCAATACAACATGACAAGTGAGGGACGATAAGTTACGGAAAAAAATTGGTGAGTTAAAGTACAAGCAGTGCATGAATTAAAACAAAAGTGCTTTTTTGTTGATTTCATTCTATGCTCATTATAGTTATAAATGCATTTTGACATCTTTGCGAATACAACGGTTTATAATTATTACAACAAGCTATTGTTCTGCTATACTAATATTTTTATATAAAAAGAGAGCAAATATAGGTTATACTACGCAGCTGCAAGCTCATATTCGCATATTGGTTTACAAAAATTTTATCATGTTTTTCAGTGTATAAAAAATCTACATTTTACTAGATGTGTAGTTTTTTTATACGTAAAAATTTTGTTGTTCCGCTATATATTGTGGATTAGCTTTAATATAATTTAATGTCATTAAATTTTTTTTGTGTCGGTTTTCATTATAAAAAAATAATTTTTTTTTGAAAACAACCGAAAAAAGAATGCAAAAATATGGAAACTATATTGTACCAGAAGTGATTGCTATTAAAATGCCAGAATAATTGTAAAGCAGGTATCAAAAACGCAAATCGTGTCTTTTATGGCAGTTGGCTAATTGAACATGCAATATAGTCGATATTGCCTGCATGTTTTACAAGGGAAACAACCGCAAAAACAATTTTCTTATTTCTAGTAACTTTAATTTCAGATTACCAGCATGAATTTTTTAAGGCGTAAATATGTGTGCTGTG
>JAQFYM010006714.1:0-11344 GCA_034694785.1 Agrenia bidenticulata
AAAAAGTAAATTAAAAAGATGACCAAAGGGAACCTTACCCCCCCCCCCCTTCCGGAGCCTCCCTCCCCCCCCCGAAAATCACCACTATGCATAGCCCCTATTTTTATTTTCTTAGGTGATATTCGAATAAGGCGTTTTTAGGGGACTGGCGAATACACTAGATTCAAAATAAACAGACATTAAGTAATTGCCTTTAATGGATAGACAGAGACATGAGTTGAAATGCTATATAAATGTTACAGCTGTATAGTATTACTTAAAAGCAATCCAAGTGTCGGGTAATAAGTTTATAGTAAATTAAGGTTTTAGATAGAAATATTTATGCGAATACTGTTTGCATCTAAATAAAATATTTTTAGATATTATTATTCTATAACTATAAATTTTTCGGCATGTCGAAACCTAGAATTAGAAATGGCCTAAAACTACCGGTTTGTATGACTTCACTTTGACCCAAGCAATTAAGACGTAAAAACTATATCTTTTATTATTTATTTTTAGCATTTATTTTTATTCTATTTTTATGCGGGTCTATTGAGAGGAATTTAAGTGATGTCAAGGAAATAAATACCCTAAAGACTGTATTTTTTAAAAAATCAGTGTCAACAACAACAGTATTTTACCTTTTTATTTGCAGTTTTCAAAGGCCCTCTTTCTTTTTTTATGTTTGATATAACGTAAATGAGCTAAATTTTACAGAAAAAAACATTTTGCATGTTTCGGCACTAACATATTAGCAAAAAAAAACACGTTTTGTTACATCATTGCTAAAGTTTTTGACAAAATTCAGTTTTAGTATAACAATAAGCGCGGTTTGTTTGCATTTTGTACTTTATTTTTGGTTAGTAAAAGTTAAAATTTACTAAATTTAAAAGAAATATTACAATTAAATATCAGTAATAAAGATAATTAATATCAGAAATTTCTACGCCAATAGAAATCCCCAATCTTTACCTTAATAAAAACGTAATCTTGTTGTATAAAGTATAATCAATAGACAACATATTTAGATACACTATATAAAAGATACTTTTTACAAGCATATTATCAGGCTTCTTTTTTCAGGATTGCATAGTAAAAAGCGACAAACTCCCAAAATAATTTCGTATTTTTTAAAAACAACAAATATAAAATAACAAAAAAAAACTTAATAGGGACCTTCATTGCGTTAAAAGACTTTTTGTTTTTAAAATGATATGTATTTTTTATTAATTATATTATTAAAACCATAAATGAAAATAGCATATTAATTTTTTTAAGGCTGCGAGTGCGGTTTCAAAACTTTTGTTACAAAAAAAATAAATATACGTGACTAATTAATCATCTACGCGCAAGATATTTTTTTCTGTCATATTTTAGGCGGTTTTTAAGTTTTAGTTAATGATGGCTATTAGTATATCAGATAAATAAAAATTAAAAAATTGCAATTTTTTAAAAACCAAATTTATGTTTTTGTGAAGGATAAAAGCTTCTTTTAATTAATCGTGCCTTATTTATAAACAAGATGTAGCAATACTTCGATGTTTTTGCACATCTAAAAAAAAAAAACATCTTTTATATGTTAAGTATTCTACACATATCAAATTACCACACTAATATGTAGCAGATAAAATTTCTTGAGATTTATATGACAGTGTAATAGTAGCCTTATATATGTTCTGAAAGTATGTCGTTAGGTAGTTGTTTTAACGCAGTTGCATATTTAGGCTAAAAAATGTTCAAAAATAGATAACCTGTTTTAATATATGCCCAAGTGGCTTTTAATTGGTCGTATGTATATTATACGCTAAAATTTGTGTTTTTACCTTTTGTAAAATATAGTTTAAAAGAGCATAGAAATTAAAAAAAAAAAAACAAAAGCGTAAGGATAAAAATATATGCAATAATAGTTATTGCTTGTAAACAAAATATTGCATCTGGGTTTATCCGTTTTAGCAGTAATTTAATAAAAATACAGCAAATCGTATAAATAAAAATGTATATTGCCATTTTTTTGACTTAAAAGAGCCATTTTAAATTGCAAAAGATAGAACCGTATAAAGAACACAAATATTTATATATAAAACATAAAAAAACAAATGTCTAAGGTCAAAAATAATTTTTGCAAAATTTTTGAAAAAAATATATAAAAAAAAAATTTTGTCATATTTGCGTACCAAATTAACAAAAGAATTTTCTATTTGTTTTTTCTTTTTGTTTTGCAGCGGTCATGCCACGATATGGAAAAAATAAGTATAGGAAAAAACAATATTTTAATATAAATAACGGCGTGGTTTGTTTCTTAAATTTGTTTTTTGTTTAGATTTTTGTCAAAAAAGGATCTAGTAGCAAAAAAGTAAAGCTCTTTAGATGTAAATTGATGTTGGTATTTTTCTCTAACCACAAAAATATGAAAATGACGTTAATTGTAAGTTTTTTGAATATGTATAACGCAATTCATTTTTTTCCGTTACTAGAACTGGTTTGTTCGTACAAATTTATTTAAGTAAAATTACTATTGTTTATAAAAGATTTTTTAAAAAAGCCGCATATTTTTGCTCACTTCCGTAATAGTTTCGGATTAAAAACTAAAACTGTGCATTTTTCATGCAAATTGTCATTTAAAAACGCTTCCATAGTCTTAGCAATCAATATCGTTTTTTTTTATCACTGGGATGTTTGTTGGAAAGGACGGTATAGTATTTGTTAATTTAACATAACACTCCCAAATAACATAACAAAAGTAAAATTACGGCATTATTTGTTAAATATTTTTTTCTCTTACAAAATACACTGAGCGGTATAGCTAAGCATATTTCTATATAATCTATTATAATTCTAACTAGTAATTTTAGCATACGCTAGATTTTTAATTGTTAAAGAATTCTTTTATGTTGCGGGTCGCATATTTTGATTGTTGTTTTTACTTAAAAAAAATGAATTTAATACAAAATATGGCTATTTTAATAAAGGAATGTTTAATGCCATTTTTTCTACTTATCTTAAAAAAACTGGGAGTGGGATAAGTGTTCTATTTTCTTCTGAAGTCGTCCTACAATTTGACTTCTTTTTTCTGTTGTAAAAACAGGTTTAAAGAGTCCTACATGAAAAAAATAAGGTTCTCTACTAGATTGCCTTCTTTTAGGTTACAAGTTAGCGCCTTGAAAGATTACAATCAACGCTTACTTTGACATGATGTGTACTATAGCTAACAATTTTTTTTTTCGGTTGATATTTCTGTGGGAGGTCCTCGACTTTTCCCGTTGAAATTTAATGCTCAACATTTTTTATGAAATTTGCGACTCGTCAAATGCATTTTTCTTACATCAGTCAAAGAACAAGCTGTGTTTGTTTCACTGCTATATTACAAAAAACGTTAAATTGATTTATAAACGACTCCTTTTGTAATGGTATAAAGCAATTGTATATGACACTATGATATTGAAAACTAATACGGACATAATTTTTATAATTGCAACGCCTATCCGCATTATTTATATTATAGGTGGCTGTTTCATATACCGGTGTGTATATAAATAATTCGCTGTCTGCAGAATGCAAACCTTTTTGTCTTTTCAAGCTACAGGCGTAAATGACTTCCCCTAATTTGATACCCATATAATAGTTTTATACAGTGTTGGACGAACTTTTTGTAGTACTGATTTTTTGTATCTGTTTTTGTTTGCTATATTGGAGTGTTTTTTAAGATTGTTTCTTGCATTTCTTAGTGTGTCATTTGCAGTACACTTAAATGTATACAGAAAAAAGACTATCTTGAAAGCAAAGAAAACGATAATGGTTAAAAATACGACAATAGTTGCAGGGTGACTTTTTTCCAGTTTGTACCGTTTTTTGGCGTAAATGAATGTATAATAGACGGCGTAAGGTAAAAAAAACTGGATTTGTTGTATAATAATTTATACGCATCTTACTGCAAAATGTAAAAAGGAAAGTATAAAAAAGGTATTTTTTTTCATCTATATCATTTACTTTTCCAACATTCTAACCGTTTTGAATTTTACTTGTTAACTTATAAAACGTGAATTTAACTTTTTTAAAATAACATAAATAAATTTGACTACAAATATAAATAGCTTAATAGCCTGGAAATTTTGTAAAACAGTGAAACTTGCATATTAATTTTTATCCACTATATTACCGCCTCTATTTAAATACAAATATTGATTCAAAGACTTTTAAAAGTATTTTTTATATAATTTCTGGTATTATAAAGTACACGAATTCAATTTTCTAACAAATTATTTATAACAAAAGAACACTGCTATATCGGCGGATTTTGTATCGTACTCTGTAGCATATACCGCTTTTTTTGTCCAATGAACGTGTTGAAGATACATCGATCGAGGAAAACGACAAAAACTATGCATATTGCGGCATTTCGTTACATTTAATTTTTTGTGTTACTGTATAAAAAATGTGAAAATTTATAAGTTTTTCTGTTATCTACACTTAAAATTGCGTAAATCTTTTAAGCATAGCAAAGGCTTAACAAATATACACATATTTTTTTTTAAAATCTCTGTTCCGACACTGGAACACAATTTTATACGAGTAAATACTAATAAAATTGTTTTTGCAACAACAAGACACATATTATCTGTTTTTTTTTACTACAAAAACAAAAAAATACGTATATACGCCTTCTTTTGCATTTCTTTGGTATTTTAACATCAAAAATTCTATAGGTATAACCATGCATAGTCTGCTTATTACCTGAGTAAAACCTTTTAGTTTAATAAAAAATAATCATGGAAAAAGTAGTTATAAAATTATTAGTAACACAAACTTAATATACAAAAAAGTTGCGTTTTTTACATTAGGTCAAAAAAAATGTTGTGTAACACTCTTTTACATTATTTGACTATAAAAACGGTTTAAAAATATTCTGTAGCATAATTTTATCAGCGTTTTTACCATATGACTTCTTTTAGCCTTTAAAATATGGAAACTAAAAAAACACATCATCACAATGAATTTTGAAGTAGTTGTGTGGTTCAATAAAAATTGCATGTTATACAAAGTTTAACTAAATTTTTGCAAGACTTTAAAGTTGTATAACCTTTTTGAAAAGAAAATATACATTTATAAAATAAAAATTTTACGCGAATGAATTACTTTCTTTTTTAGGAAATCGAATATTAATAAAAATTTTTCAAGAGTATGCGCTTAAGGTTACAATAATTTCTAATCAAATTAATAATACTGCTTAGACATAATTAAATTTAAAAGTCATGATCTAGTAAGACGCAAGCTAGTGATAAACTAGCCAAGGAAAAGAATACGAAAATAAAAATCTATCTAATATGGTAAATACCTTGCATTGGCTTAGAAAAACTCACGCGATGCTTAATATTGTTGTTAAAATCTTTCTACATCTGAATTTCAAATATAAGAAACTCGATTAAATTTTTTAAAAAGTTTATGGGATGATCCTAGTTGTTAACATATAAAGCAAATTATATAATATTTTTTTGCACTATAAGCACAAAAAACAATTTCAAATTCTAGTACATATACTATAAAAACAAATATTGAGATAAGTTTTTATGCAAGTTAAATTAGATAACTGTGCACAGTTAAACCAATGTATATATGTACAGCTTTTGTATAGAATTGTAAAAACAATATTGATTAGTAAATAAGTGTCAAAACTTTCTTTTGGTAATTTGGTTATATGTTTAAGCAGAAACATAAAACTTACAATAGAAGAACATTTTAAAACGATTTATAAGTAAAAAAAAAGTTTTTTTAAACAAATCTGCACTATTTGTTTATAAATTTTCGCAATATATTAATAACTTCATTAGTATCTAAAAATACCCTGGATTGAATCATAAATAATTAAAAGCACAATATGTATAAGATCAGTTACGCGTATACGCTATAACTAGGCATGGCAATAAACTTAGTAACTTTATTTAAACGAATATTTTTTTTTTCACTATTGTTTTTTAAAGTTTTTATGTATGAAAGATTTTGTTTTTACAAAATAAGCATGTATTAATTTTTTATGGGGTTTTCATTATTATAGATACTTTGGGCGTGTTCTATTTTTTTTTTCTATAGAGAAACGATGCGCATTAAAATAGGGTCTAGTGTTTCACAATAGTAATGCATTCTATATTACATAGTAAAACATGTTCCACGCAGAAAAAATTATACTATAGTGCAGTAGCGTATCCAGGAGGGTTTGAGGGTTTTAACCCCCCTCACAATAATTTTTGCGTTTGGATTTAAGCTAGGGGTCTAAAATAAGAACGATAAATTTTGAGCACATTATTTTTATTAAAATTCAAAATTTTTAACCATTATTTGAAAAAATTCAAAAATATAGAGTTTTATTTTGTACTGTTTTTGTCATCTATCTGTGCCAAAACCCAGCCATAAAAAATCCTGGCTAAGTTACTTCTAGTGATTATCACTATAGTAAATTTTTAACCATAGTGAAAAATAAAAAATGTTTCATTTTTTTAATATACCATCAATTTACTAAGTTGAAAATATTAAAAAGGAAGCCACTGCATTATATTGTAGACTTTTATTAAACTTTAATATAGAGATTCACCATAGTGACTTTCACTTTAGTCATTCACCATAGGAAATTTAAAGAAACAGTTTGAAAAAAAAGCAGCAAAAAATCACTAAAGTGAATTTTCGCGCACTTAATCTACTATAGTGAGTTAAATGGACCGTTTTAGTTTTACTTTTTTTTGCATCAAAAGGGTGATTTAGTACGAAAAAACTGTTTTACAAAAATTGCAAATTTAACCGTAATTTTTATTATTGCAAAGCTTGTTTTGCAGATCAAAGCCTATTATTGCAGTTCGTATTTTTTTCATACTAGAAAAATGAATATTTTAGGGTTTTTCGGTTTTCAAAAAAAATATCTGTGTATGCTGCATAAGGTGCTTTTAATGTTTTAAATGCTGAGTTGCTTTTGTATTTTTTGGTAATAAAAAAGCCATTTAATCTGTGTTGCTATACAATATTTCTTCTATAACTGATTTTGTTCAGCATTATTAATTGTTTTTTAAGATATCTTTGAATTTAATAATAGAAAAAACACCAAAAATGTTTGCGAAAAAATGTTTTATATATTTAAAACCGGCAATATAAACACTATTTTTGATATTCATTCTTCATTTATTGTAGTCGCGTTTTTTTTGGTTTTGCATTTTATCTTGTGTTTATAGTATTGAAATAATATTATTTATCATTAAAAATTTACACTGACATTAAAAAGTTATTCTATGCTTTACAGATGTTGGATCTAGTAAGAAAAATATAAAATTTAAACAAACGACAGAGTCAATTACATGTTTTTTATAGTATGCGAGTTTCATTTATATGTTTTTTCAACTTTTTTTAACCTGAGATGTGATTTTGTATCAGAAATTTAGAATTACTAATGCACCGGCAGTCCAGGTCATTTTTTCCTACATGTATCTTTTCTTATTACCTTAAAGAGTATATACTGTTTTGCATGTAACAATAATCTAAACCATCTATTAGTGTGGAAAGTAGCCTATGTAACAAAAAATGCAATGTTTGATACACGATGAATTGCATGTGTTTACTTATTATAAACAGTTTTTCAAATGTAAAAAGTATATTAAAGCATAATAGCTATATTTTTTTAAAAAAAAGTATACCTATAGATATCCCTTTATATACTCAACCGCTATTGCTTTTTTTTTTACAAATTTGTATGTCTTTTTTTAATAAAAGATATGTACGCAAATGATTTATAAATGTAAATCTAAAAAATTAATAAAAGCAATTTAGCAAATATTACGTACAATCAAAAAAATAAATAAGTATAAAATTTATTAGAGTATGCAGGCGTGTCTGGTTTAGTCAAAATTAGTTTTTTAATGCACAGTTCATATCGAAAAACAGTTTTTATACTTATTTAGGCATAATGTTTTTTTGCTGTAAAAACATGTCAGGACATGTTTTTGCGATGAAACAGGAACTTTGCCCCAAAGTTTTAAAAACAGTTTTTCGGGAATAACTATTTGTCAAAAACCTGTTTTTACCAAACCAAACACGCCCTAAGTGTTGTTATATTATTTGCTTCTAGCATTAAATATGTTAAAAGGCTGCATTTCAATTCATTATATAAAGCATACCTACAAATTTAATTTTGTTTACGTCCAATATACCCTTTCACATTTCGATCATTTTGTTTATTTCAGGCTTTTTTTTTAATCTGTATGAATAACCAAAAAAACATAAAAAAACATTAAAAAAAGAACTACCAAACACAAAAAAATATTTTCTAGTATTTGTCTAAAATGTGTTAATATTTGTTAATACATACTAACATGTGACGTCGGATAACGATATTTGTGCTGTAAACAGAATTATATATTATTTTTTTTTTAATACGTGTGCTGTTATATTGTCATATAAAAAAACATATTAAAAAAAGAATTTTATATTTTAACAACTTGAACAAAATAACTATTTTATATGTGTGTTATGCTACTTTACCGTATATTTTTTAACAAATGCAATTTTTTTTAAGCTTGTGTATATTTATGCTTTTTTTATAGTTTTAGTACTTTTGTGAACGTATATTTTGGAGGATATAACACGTTTTGGTTTTTTTTTTCTTTTTTGTAAATTTGTTTTCTATAAAATAGAATGTAGTCGGTAACTAAAATGTCGATTATCATTTTACATAACACTAAAATCCAAAAACAATGTAAACCTGTAGAAAACCGCGTTTTGGTAAAGTAGGAGTCAATTATACGCATGGCGACTGTATACACATTTTGTTTTTTTATATATAAATGCATGTGAAAGTATTCTGTAGTTAGAAAATAAAAACAGAAATGCAATACACAACAAAAATCGCTACAATTTGCCATAACCTTTTATCTGTACAACATTTTCCTATAGCAAAAAACGTCCTCAACACAGTGTTACGATGTAAAGGCGTGTCAGTTTGAAATGATAGACTTGACAGGGGCTACAAATTTTATTTTAAACCTAGAAAATAAATCCTCATATTTTTGTACGAAAAACCCAAAACGTGTCTGATTCTTCAAGACGAGCATACATAAGCAGTTTAATCATGACGTATAATAAAATGTTTTCAGCAAAAAAATCTTCAATGTCGTTGGTGTCGACTGAAAAAACAGTAATGCTCAATTAGTATAAGTATCGAAATTAGTAGAACAGACATGCGTTTTGTTCATAATGATCTAATTTTTTTTTTGTTCGTCTACATAAAATTTTTACAGTTGTCAAACTAGAGTGTTTTTGCTGCTGTAAATTGACGTATTAAGTTTTTGCTTGAGGCGTCGTTAACACTTTTTTAAAAAACCTCTTTTTTTTAAGTAGCTCCAAATTAACTTTTTTGTCGCACATGAGCATTATATAAACACAATAAAACAAATTCGTGTACTATTTTACAACGCATAAAGACCCATTTATTCACAAACAATTTCAATTTAATAAAATACGGGTTGACTATATATTTTTGCCGTTTTTCTAATAAACTACGATTGACATAGAGATTTAAACATGTATTTTTAAATTAAAAATAAGAGCATGTAAACTAAAAAAGCATTAAAATAGAGTTTGATATTTTAAAGTTTAAAAAACTGTCAATAAAAAAAAAAAATATTGCGATATTACCGTAATAAATATCACAGCTTTCTTAACAAATTATATCCAACAAATGAGTGTCATGTTACGATCTTTGTTTTATTTTGTTTGCATTTTTTGTTACAAGATTAGATTTTTACACCCAACATTGTTTTTCCGAAGTATTTGAACCAATCACCCCTAATTGCTTTTTTTGTTTTTAAAATACACTCAATTATACTTAAAAAACAGTTTTCAATTTTTTTATTGCGCTATACAGGGGCGGATTTAAGAAAGGGCACTAGGGAACACGGGCACCAAGGCACCCGGTCGAACGGGGCTCTAAATAATATTTATTTTAAGTTTTTTTTTGTAAACCAAAACACAGAAACCATGTTCATAAAGGTAAGCAAACAACAACGCTTAAGAAATATACTATAATAAACAAGCAGTTGATTTGTTTATCATTTTATATGAGATTTAATAATGATTTTACGTGCTATATTTATACCTTATAAAATGTTTTTATATGCGAACATTTTTTTTACGTCATTAAGTAAACTTTTTTAAATTATACTTTTTTAAATATTATTAATTAACCTTTTTAGAATTTTTTTATTGCATATCTACCCTTTTAAAGCCTTGATTTTAATTCTCGTAATTTTATTTTCACAAAAAAACAAAAAAACAGTTGTTTGCTGGTCTGAATATAAAAAGTATATATAAAATTGTGTTTGTTTGTTGTTTCAAAACACGAAAATTTGCAAGTTTCTAATAATCAGAACCATGCAAAGTACTTATAAATGCAGAAAAAGTTCAAGCAATCCATTCCTTAACTATTTGTCTATGATTATACCTTTACAGTTGGAAACCTAAAAAACAAATAATAACCAGGCATTATTTTGTATTTTTTTTAGCTGTAGGTAGCATATAGTAAAAAAAACATTGCGTGTATAGGTCTTTTGTATTGTTTTTATGATAGTCGTTTTTTATCAAACGATCCTAACAATATCTTAAAAACAACTGCTTATTGCAAGTCGATCAAAGCTTGTTTTGTATGTAAATGTAAGTGAATGTAGCATGTAAAATAATAGCTAAGTGCATGTGTTTTTTTATTTTTTTTAAGAAAAGGTTATGCTTTGCAATTTTTTTCAAAGTCTATTAAAAGTTAGTTTGCTGAAATAAAAAAAAACTTTTTTAAAATCATTCTTTTAGCGTACATTAGAGTAAAAATATCATAAGGCACTGAAAAAAATCTTTCAATAGGTTGTAAACATAAATTATTTTTATATAACATATATTAAACATATTGAATTAATTTACCAAATTCCATAAGTAGTATTTACAATTTATTTTTTGTGTAAGTAATTGTCGTCCCAATTAAAATTAATGTGCAATGCGTTTATACTATACGCATTCTATTCAAACCTATAAAAATTTTTAGTTTTTACGTTTATAAAATATAATGAATACACCCTCCGCCTCAAATTACTTGTCCACTTTACCTCTAAGTTCATGGCTAAATAAGGAAATAAGGTGAGCTGAAAATTTGAGGCAGAAAAGGTAATAACCAAAAAGAATCTTATTTTTTTATGACGATTTAATATAGCTCTTACAGAAAATGAAATACGCAGCTACAAGAAAAACTAAAAAATAGGTTTTATCACTGATTACTACTAATAAATATTTTAAAAATATAAAATGGGGGCCCCAGATAAAAAAGTGCCTCGGGCCCCCTAAAATGTAA
>JAQFYM010006715.1:0-11344 GCA_034694785.1 Agrenia bidenticulata
CTTACAGAAAATGAAATACGCAGCTACAAAAAAAACTAAAAAATAGGTTTTATCACTGACTACTACTAATAAAAATTATAAAAATATAAAGGGGGGCCCCAGAAAAAAAAAGTGCCCCCGGGCCCCTTAAAATGTAAATCCGCCCCTGAGGCAGGGGCAGACTACGAACGACTTTTCCGGGGGAGGGGATAAAAAAAGAGTTCATAAACGACATACTATTGACTTATATAAACAACATTTAGGTAAAACAAATTTTATACATTGTTCTTGTGCCTTAAAAATTTATTTTCTTTTTTGCATGATGCTTTTTAAAAACGTAAAAATCAAAAATGGGCCCCTTTTCAACTGTCCTCAAGGGGTCATTGCTCTTTTTTAACTTTTTTAGTTTTATATTGTATAAATGCGCCGAAGTATATAGTTGTGATAAAAATTTCGCAATAACAAAAGATAAAGTCACTGCAAATTATATGTTTATAGTTTTAAAAATAAAAATAAAATCATATATATACATATCGGCGTCAAGAGACGACGGGGGCAAGGAGACGGGTTAATGCCTCTTTCCCCTCGGATTTTTATACGCCAGTATCAAGGGACAAAAATTAACTAGCTCCTGGATGCCAAAAATAAATACTCCCGAAAAAAATAAAAAAGGCAAAAGTAAAAAAAAAAAATATTTAATACATAGAAAACTAGTTCTTTTTTGTTTTTGTGTTATTTTAATTGTTTTCTTTCCTGGAAAAAATCCTGTTGACGACCATGTATGTACTCCATATATGTAAAAATCGTTAAACTGATACAAACAAAAAACGACACATGAACTTAATTTTATGATATTTTTACTATTTTGTACTATTTAAAATAAGGCAAATGTATCTCTGGGTGTTTCCGAGGTTTTAATTGCTTCGAAATAGCTTAAATTTAATACTTTAACCCTTTAGTTGCAGTTTATGTTTTTGTTTGTATGTATATTGACGTAGTAATTGTAAATCCAGCTGCCACCGCTTCATTTTACTTCTATATTTATTATGCCACAATCTGGTGATAGCGATTTTTTTCGACCTCAATTTATGCAAGTATTATGAAAACAGAGTATAGAAAATTTGAATAGAAATTATATACACATTAACTAAAGGTTTTTATACTTTAGATTTTGCATAGGAAGTATCTATTAAATCCAGTTAGGTTTTGGAAATGAATTAAAGTAAGAAAATTTATAAAAATAGACGTTGAAAATTTAATTGGTGGAATAAATTACACAAAATGAACATTTAGATTTTTAAAAATGAGATGTGATTTATATTATGTTTTTTTTTGTGTATTTTCATACTTTTCTTTCTATATTTCAAAAATAAATTTTTGCTATTTATTAACATCCCTCATCATTCACTTTTTCTTTATGCTGACTTATTTTCGACATTTTTGATACTGTTTTTATTTATTATCATTCCTTTATCGAGGCTGGTTATTCTTCTCTGCTGTCATCTGCATGTTGTTTCCCTCAAACTTAAGAATTTTGACAGCATGATTATATAAACAAAGAGTGCAGGGATAACAATAATGTATACATAAATGTGCTTTTATTGTTACAGCAGGTACCAATAATAAATAACTAAATATCTTTATTTAGCTAAAGACTTCTCAGTTTTTTGTAATTTTAGAAAAGAAATTAGAAAAAAAAATTAAAGATTTATTGGTTTCTCAAATACAAGCAAATTAATAAAGGATTAATATAATATATCTTCAGATTACTTCCCTGCATATTGACTTTTACTGATGATATTCTGGTAATTGTATGTGGTAAAAAATATTCGGATGAAAAAGGATATGTGAATCAGGTAGTAAAATAATATCGGGCTTCAGGTCATTTTTTTACACATTAGCGACTATTTTTTACAAATAAGCTAGTAGGGGCACATCCTAGTCGATCTAAATACGTCCAAAAATATAAAAGATGAATCGAAATATCGCAATAGAAAACCCTGGTCTAGGGTAACAAAAAAACATCATTTCGGACTAATATAAAGATTTTTTTTCCCAGAGTAATAAAAAATACAATTTAAAATAATTTGATATTAATTGCACTAGAGTAAACAATATAAAATAAAGTTGCGGCGTAACTGTCCTCTAGGGTAATGAAAATACACGACCTGTAACGGTAAGACACAAATATTTTAAATTGCGGTTTATCATTTATTATGATCCTTCAACAATTTTAGACGGAAAAACTATATACCCTTGTTAGCTAGGAAATTATTGACTTTTGCACTATGCATATAAAATCTATAATTATTTATCTAAAGCCTTTTGCTTATGGCTAGACTTTATTCCAACCATGTCAATTTAACTGTGATGTTTCAGTATCTTTTCTTGTTTATCATCATCAACACTATTTTTTCGGTGATCGTAGGCTAAAAAAATGTTAAAAAGACATTATGCATAAATCGACTCTAGATTTTTTTGCATCATTGAACTTTCATAGGCAGCCACGGTTTATAAAAGTTAATAAAAGTACTTATCAATCTTATAAATGTTTTATCTTAGTATGAATCTTTGAACAAAATATATCAGGCTACGTAAAACAATATTCGATATGCAAGAATAAATATTATACATCTTTGCTTTTTGTAGGATTTAGAAATATTGGATTTGACTAATTCGACAATTTTTGACTTATTCCTGAAATTATAGACCCCAATTTTTTACGTTTTCTTTCTTTTGATGTTGAAAAATATTTATTGATTAATTTTACGTTTTTTATACTTTAGTTGGTTTATAAATGATTCCAATAAAACACATCTGGGAATTTTAAATAAAAATGAGGCTTTGGATCTTATAGTTATACGCAAAAACCCATTGGAAAACAACGGATAGGTAATTTATTGATTTGTCTTATATTGTGTGTCGGCCGATTAAGGGTGTGTATGATTTTACTTTCTTAGATAAAATCAATTTATCTTTAAACCTTTTTTGTTTAGCTGTGGAGTAAATTATGTTTGGTTTTTTATCTATAGATAATTTTTTATCTATAGTAAAAAACTAAAACACAACGTATCTGCACATAAAAATTATATACAACTACGCATTTTTATCTATAGTAAAAAATAAAACGTATTTTTACTCTACAGCTAAACTAAAAAAATACTCAAATTAAAGCATAGTACATAATACATAAAAACTAACAAGAAAATTTTTTCATAGCATTTATTTCAGTATGTTTTCAACGCCGAATATATTATAGATTAAAAATCATACACGGCCTAAGTTAAAGTATCTTTTATGCATAAAATATCAGTAAGCAGATTTTGTAAATAGGGGGTAGTTTGTTAAAGTTATTTAAAATGAGGAAAAAAATGTTTTTATTTTTTAAAGCATCTTTTATTTCTATTTTTTATAGACCTTACCGTCTAACATTGCATGGATAAAAAATCATTTGTAACAAAAAATGTTGGAATACAAGTTAATGCTATAGTAAAGTATTTATAAACCTAGGAAGATATATTCATGTATAAATACGTAAACTAGCAAATAAAATAAACAATACTGTTTCATTTTTCTTAAAAAAAATGCTTGTGCATGCAAATTTGCGACGTTTATGGTTGTTAAATAAGAAAATAGTAATAAAGTATATGTTAAAAAAAATGTTCTGAAACAAAAAAACAAAAAACAATTTCTAGCCAGTTTTTTATCTAACATTGCATATTTTTATAAACCTTTGGTGTCTATTTTTTTATACGAATTTTTACTTAAATACTAAAAAAATGTGTTTTTTTATTTTTTGTACAATATCTAAATTATGCATTGCTATTTTTAATATATCATCTTTACAATGCAAAATTTGCGTATATTTTTTACGTTTTAAGTTTTTTTACCGATAATTCAAAAACTAGGTAACCGTATTAGGTTCATTAAAAATATTTTTTGTATTTTGTAGCTATAAAGCTGCTTATTTTTTGAATTTTTTCTGCACGCGTCGGATTCATTGTAGATTTGGGAGTAAAGGTTAAATAATTTTTCATATCTATGCAGGGTATTTTTTTAAAACAAAAATTATTTCTAGTGCTTTTTATTTTACTTAACACACCTTAGTTATTTTTCATCTTGACATGATTCTTACTTATCTTTTTCTTCTTCATCAGAGACTTCATCTTGCGCTTTTAACATATATTTAGTTTTGTTGAAATTTAAAAATAGTGTGTAACTCAAAATCATAAATAGTGTTGTAAAATCCATATTAATATTAATTTCATCTTGCTTTATATAACTATATTTCTCCTTTTAAAATTTTAGATTATACTGTAAAGGATTCCATATTATACTAATGGCAAATTATAAACAAAAAATTAATTACGGGGTAGAACCTGATAGCTATTTTAAGGGATCGGATTTTTTATTATCCAGATGTTCGCAAAAAAAAGGTGAATGAAAAACAATAAATGTCCAAATTACGTTTATTTGTGCAAAAAACACGATATTAAAAAGTTTGGCAAACAGCGGTCTTGAATAGCGAATATTTGCATTTGTAAAAATCCGGTCTATAATGCTTTTTGTTTGGATTGGGAAGCTTTTCGCCTTTTGTTGGTGCTTTTATAAATATTTTGTGCACGCAATTTAGAACTACCAGTTTAATTAAACCAAGTTATAATGTTAGGCGATATAAAAATGTGCCAATATGCGCGAAAAAGTTGCGCATTAACATAAAGACAGTATATTGCCAAAAAAATGTCTGTAATGACACAAAATGACACATATTAATAATATTTACCTGTAAACGGTGACATTTAATATTAGGTTAAATAATCCAGCATTATTTACTTCCAGTGTATTTTGCATGTACAATTAGAAAGCATGCCAATATTTCTAACAAATCTTGCAAAAAAATAGTGAAAAAACATATAATAGGGAAGTAAATGATTTTTTGTAAAGCATAGTCTAGCCGTTTTGTTAGAGTGGAAACTAGGCTATATGTTGCATCTTACTGGCTTTGTCGTTTGTTTACTGTCCTCTTTTCTAGTGATTTTTTATCCGCCACTGCATAATTCAGTATCCTTCGTCTGTGAAATAGGCAAACCAAAAATCATATACAGTTTTTACTCCATATAATTATACCTCTAAATAAATAAAAATAATTTTGTAAAATTCATATTAGAATATTCCAGCCATTTTAATGTTATAAATACTGTAATTTTGTCTGTATAAAACGTTTAAATACAGTAGTCTTACAGTTGCGAAAATGGATAATATACTACCTAATATTTTTTTGCTTATTAAAAGGTCGTTATTTTAGACTTATCTAGACAAAAATTAAACCTTAAATACATAAATAAAAAATACGAAAAATATTGGGATTTTGTAGTTTGCTGCTTTTAATAAGCAGAAAACACTGTATATCATTACTTTGCATTTATTGTATATGTATTTATGACTATTTTTCATGGCAAAGTCGCCATGATAAAAATTAACTTATATGCATTCATATATAATTTTTTTTTGTTGCTAAATTTAACGTTTTATTTGAACGCCAAAAGAACAAATCAACGCAAAAAATAGCATAAAATGTTTTATTTTTTTTTGTATAATGCTGGATAAATAAGTAGGGTTTGCAATGTAAGCAATTCTCTTTCCAGGGCTTTTTTACCGATGTTTTACAAGCTTAACTTAAAAAAGGCTTTGATATAAAACTATAGGACGTACGTACGAATTAACCAACAATATAAAATAACTTAAATGTAAGCTTTTAATTAAAATTGTCTTAATACGACTTTCCTGCAAGATCGACATTTATAATTATATATAAGAGCCTTAGTTATACGTATAAATATGGCACCTAAAAACAAAGTTATGTATACAAAAGCTGTTACTTTGTGCGTAATGAGGTCGAAGAAATTTATTGCAGTTGTATTAGATTTTGCTTTTGTTTTATAAAATTTTGTCATCGGCTGATTATATATTGATAAAAAAAATATGCTACAATGTGCGACAAAATGCTAACTTAAAAAATATATGTGTACTTATGCTTAAATTGATGCCCTTTTTCATATGGGAAACTTAGTTAAAAAAATTTTCCCGTATCTAACTTTTATTGTCGGGCTGGCTTAAAGGTCGGTGACTCGACTGTTCAAATCGCTTTTTTAAATTGGTACAACTCACGCGGAAATCGCAAAATCAAAGTCGGGGATATAGAGTTCAAGGTTATGAGGTAGTTTATTATGTTCTACTACATGAAATAAAATAATAAAAAAAAAGTTTACTAAGATGATTTCACTTCCTTTTATGCGCAATAGACGTAAAATCAATGTTATATTACAAAGCATCACTTTATCATAGTGAAAAATTGAAATATCTTGTTCATAATAGCAAGGTAATCACGTTAAACGAAAAAAACCCTGGATCTTAAAATTGAAAAAGAAAATCATTCCACACAATCAATACCAAATTTTTTTGTACATGGCAAGTTTGTGTATGGTTCAAATATTTAACCAACAAAAATCATACAAAAAAAACCTTACCATACTTAAGAAGATTGGCGTTTTTTTTGCACTAATTTTCTCTGTCGTATTTTTTTGTCAAAGAATCTTTATGCATTAGGCAACATCAAAGAGTTGCTAGATTTAAATAAAAAATTCAGTATTTTTTAATACTATATTTGTGCGTGCAATCGCCTTCGAATCTAGCTCGATACATACAAATTCATAAAATCTCGAACCCCCAAACTTGAAAACTCAAAAAATTGGAGTTTTATACAGTAACTGTTGTTAAATAATTCGGGGTGTGCCATTTTCTTTGAATGAAAAACTATGCTGAAACTAAAATGATTGTTTTTTAGAATTTGTTGTTTATAAGTATTTTTCTTGTATTTTTTCCTTTATGAAGAAAATTCTTTCTTTGTTCTGTTATCACAAAATCTATTCAAATATATCATTATTTAAATTAAATCTAGATTATATAATCACATGTCAAATAAGTAATTAAATCACTATTTTGGATAGGGGAGTGGGGTTTAATCAACGTGTAACGCTAAGCTCTAGCGTTATCGCACGTCAAAATAAAAACCATACATGAAAGGTCGTTTTATATTTTCTGGGTTGCTAACCCAACAACTGTAATAGAGGTTAACAACGCAACTGACAAATAAAACCATTACGCAATCTTTTATGACTTTAATAAACTGTATAATGAGTGCAGAAATTTTACTTGCCAAATTTCATACATAATGTTACAATAGCAAGAGTTTAGTAGATGTATTATTCGCCAGAATTTGCTTAAAAATGCGCTTAAAATTTTGTTTTTTTTTAATTTTTTTTCTTTTAATGTACTTAGATTATTTTTTGGTTATGGTTTCTTTTTCATTGTAACGTACTTTTGGAACAATATACAGTATGTTTGCAATAATTTTGGTTTGTTAAGTACGTTAAAAAAAATGCTTAGAGAAATAATTTTTCATGTAAATTAAATGGGTAGTACAGGCGAATAATTTTTATGCGCCTATGTTGTTTTAAGGTTTCAATTATAGAAAATAGTAGAAAAAATTGTAAAAATATAAAATACATGTAACAAAAAAGAAAGTTTATGCTAAATAAAAATCAACAAGAATATTATTTAATTTATCATTATAAACTTAAACTGTGTTTATAATGATATTAAAGTAAGACGTTTCTCAGCTTAAAACTAACAAAGTTGCTTGTCTACAATCCCAAAAAAAAGTTTTTTGTATTAGTTTAACAGATGGCAATTATATATATATTTAAAACAATAAAATCTTTTTAATATCAAAAATATATCTAAATGAAGGTTATTAATTGGGGGTTCACGAGCAGTTTGTTTGAGTAAAAGCAGCTTAAATGCTCGAACGCAGTTTTTTGGGTTTAATAGCAGTTTTTTACTGCGTTTAAATATAACATATGTCAGGTAGAAATTCAATGAAAAATATGATCGAAATTCAACTATGCAAAATTATTTCTATAAATAACCATTCAAATATAATGTAAGTGAAAAAAATATAGCAACTAATAAAAATTAATCTTTCAAGTAAACACAAATCTATGATCAAATTAGCTTTTTAAGCCATAATATACAGTTTTTTATTTTAAATACGAACTTAGCAAATATACAAAAAAATTTCTGTATACATAGAAGTAAATTCAATAGAATTCTCTTAATTATTTTGACAGCAGCATAAATTTTTAAAATGGCATTTTTTTGTCGTTATTTTTTGATTTAAAGCACAGTAAAAACAGTTTTTTACTGCATACATAGCAGGGGCGTAGCTAGGGGGGCAAACCCCCCTCCCCCTGTAGCGTCAAAAAGTGACCCCCATCAAAAAGTGCCCGGCCGGACAAAATTCGACTATCGAAAAGTGTCCGGCCGGTCATTATTTGACAGTCAAAAAGTGTCCTCCTTGTCAAAAAGTGTCCCCCTTGTCAAAAAGTACCCCTATAAATATGGGGGTTTGACACTTGTGTCATTGTGATTGTTTTACAGTGAGACAAATAACAATGATTTTGATAATTTCAGTGGAAAACAATCCTGTTTCACTGTTGTACAATCTACAACCGAAACAATTAAATTTTCATTTAAAAATTTGATCTTTCCAAGAAAAATGGAGAAAACACCAAATTATTAATAAAAATGGCGATTTAAATGTAAATCACAAAAAGAAAAACATTTTAAGTTTAAAGTGTTGAGAATTTTAAAATGCTAGTCAAGGAATTTCTTAAAGTTGTAAAAAAACAAAAAAATGGATTTTTTTAGAGGGTTAATGTCAAAAATACCCACTTTTTCTTTTAATTATTCTTTTTACCCACTTTTTTCTCATAAGTTTCTTAATATCCATAGAAACCAATAACTAAACTAAGAGGATGATAAAACAAAAATAAGGTACTAAATGTACACAAGAAAAGGTATAGAATAACAAACAAATACAATTTTGGCGTTTATGCGCTATGTATGATACCTTGTAAATTTTGACATGTTTGTTCGCCCTGGCACTTATAAAGGCGACTAGTATGGCCAATTTGAAAAGCACCTATCAAGTGCATAATAGCCAAGATCTAGCGTTAAATTACTAATTTATAACTTTCTTTGACAGATTTCTCCATTCAGGGTTACCTTCCACTGCGAACAATTCATTGTTACGAAATGACAAAAATATTTAAGCATCAGTAACCTTTAATCCTAAATTCGTCCATAACTATGTATATTTTTCTCGGTTTTCGACCATGAAGTGTTCGCAGTAGGGGGTAAACCCCGAACGAGGAAATCTTGTCAAAGGAAGTTATAAATAAGTAAATAAACGCTAGACCCCGGCTCGTATGCACTTTGATAGTCGCTTTTCAAGATGGGCATACTAGTCGCCTTTTAAGTGCCAGGGCAAAAAACATGTCATATTTTACAAGGTATTATACATAGCGCATAAACGCCAAAATTGTATTTATTTGTTATTCTATACCTTTTCTTATGACATTTAGTACCTTATTTTTCTTTTTATCATCCTCTTAGTTTAGTTATTGGTTTCTATGGATATTAAAGAAACTTTTGAGATAAAAGTGGGTAAAAAGA
This sequence comes from Agrenia bidenticulata, assembly GCA_034694785.1. Lineage (NCBI taxonomy): Eukaryota > Metazoa > Arthropoda > Collembola > Entomobryomorpha > Isotomidae > Agrenia > Agrenia bidenticulata. The sequence continues at coordinate 9,556 of JAQFYM010006715.1, forward strand.
ATAATTAAAAGAAAAAAAGGTATTATTAGAATTAACCCTCTAAAAAAATCCATTTTTTTGTTTTTTTACAAATTTAAAAAATTGCTTGACTAGCATTTCGAAATTCTCAGCACTTAAAAATTAAAATGCCGTTCTTTTTGAGATTTACATTTAAATCACCATTTTTTAATAATAATTTTGTGTTTCCTTCATTTTTCTTGATAAGATCAATTTTTTAAATTAAAGCTTAATTGTTTCGGTTGTAGATTGTAAACAAAGAAAAAGGATTGTTTTCCACTGTTATTATTAAAAAAATTGTTATTTGTCTCATCTTAAAACAATCACGACGACACAAGTGACAACCCCCCCATATTTATAGGCGGACACTTTTTGACAAGGGGGGACACTCTTTAACTGTCAAATAGTGTCCGGCCGAACACTTTTCGACAGTTGAAGTTTACCCGGCTGGACACTTTTTGATGGGGGACACTTTTTGACGTGACACCCCCCCCCCTTTCCAAAAATATTTTGGCGCCTAAATTTAAGGGGGGTCTTTTTCGGTGCAGAGTATCTTTTGAAAATAAAATTTGAATTAAAAAACTTTAAAACGCAATTTTCACAAAAATACACAATTAACATATGTACAATTTAAAATTATGTTTTAAAGCGTTTTTTTTTGCAAAAAAAATACAGACTACACCCTTTTAAAAATTCCTGGCTTCGCCCGGATAAATAGTCCGCTTTAGTTAATTTTACAGATCACCGCAGTTCTTGATTTAGTTATACGACATTTACATGTTAAAAGACCTGCGTCAATACAATTGATAGTAAAAGGATACTAAGAAGACTTGAATTTGTTACAATATAAAATTAAAATTATATGGCAGCCACTTTATTGCTAAAACATGTAATAGCATTAACATTTTTTGCTATAATAAAATACTTAGGGAAACAATATAGATTTCTCATTAACCCTTTCGCAGTTTTTATGTATTTTCTACACTCCCCTAATTTGGTTTACCATAAAATAGTTATGTTCACCTAATATAATTTGCAGAATGTGGATAAATAGAGAATGATATATAACAGCGCAAAATATGTTAACAATATACAGAAAATACATAATCATAACACACATGGATACGATTTTCTGCGTTCATGCCTTTAAGATGTTACATATGCAACATAAGAATCACTGTTAAGTAAATAAATATATTTATAAACAGTGATCTATCTTTCAAACATAGTTTTATGCTAGAAATATTAGTTCAATTGTATAGATTCTAACAAAATATTCCTTCATAATTTTGAGTCCAATACTGCTTTATATACTCTTGAATATATATCCATTCGGTTTAATTCCTTTATTAAGGTATTTTATAGAAGGAACTCTACGACCGCATATATGCGTTCCGAACAAAATTATGTTCAATTTATTTGACGCATACATGCGTAAAAAAGTGCGAAAGGGTTTATAAGCGCTGACTATGTTTTTTTTTGGACACATTATTCTTCTTGCCATTCTTGGGGATTCTGCATTTAATGAATGCCTTTATAAACTATACAACATCTGTATTCTTGAAAGCACAAATTTCGGACCGTTACTTTCTTTTTTTCACCACGAAAAAATCAGATTTTTTTTGTATCTTGAAAGTATTATCTTTTATAAAAGATTTTTTTCTTAGTAGGCTGTACAAATAAAACTAATTTTTTATGCAAAAAATCAATTTTTTCGCATCTCCTTGTTTGTAAAAAATGTTTAAATTTATTGACATAACAACGTAGCATTTTATAAGTAAATGAAGCCTAG
>JAQFYM010006716.1:0-11343 GCA_034694785.1 Agrenia bidenticulata
CCATGTATCGTTTTCTATTTTTTGTTTTGTGGAATTATGCTTTTTATGGCTATTGCTTGCTATAGGTAAATTAAAAAAAAAACTAAACAAGGCATTTAAAGTACTGCTTTTGTGTATCTTAATAGATACCATATCGACACTTGTCCTATAATAAATACATCCTAGTTTTTGTCATGCTCCCATTTAGTAACTGAGTCAGCGTTTTGTTTTTTTCTAAATAGTTTCTTTACTTAGCCAGCAATTCAAAGTAAACGAAAGCATAAATAGTTATAAAGCATGTTTAATGACTATAAATAATATACACCTAACACGGGTCGTACGTGATGCATGTTTAAAAACACTAATTTATACGTGTTTTGACTTTTGTACATTATTTTGGTCTGGTTTGTAATAATTGTCAGTAAAGGTTCAATTTAAAATCCACTTCTTCGGTTTATAAAATACTACCGTACGTTTGATGTGTAAATAAGTGTATCTGTTTTATTGTATTTGTGTTTATTTGCTGTATTTTTATTTTTATACTATAATCTAAAAAGCATCAATTAAACTTTTTTATACCACTTTTTTTATTTGGTTATATATAAATATAGACGGTATTAGGTACTAGAATTTTTTATGCGGAGTTTTTTTGTTTTTGATTTAATGTTCGTATTATTAACATTTGATTTTCTTCCCGCTCTTTTAAATTTTTTATTCTATTGTAGTCATTATGTGATAGAGATTAAAAGCCAGTTTTTATAAAGTTAGATTTTTAAAGCATAAATAGCTGTAAAGCAAAGATGTTTCTTTGTCTTAATTAAGATTGCATACATCTAAACTGTTGCTGCTACAAAAACATCCATAGGGCTAAACTATTTTAAAACATCAAAAGATGCTCTTATGATACATGTTTTTCATCTTCTGCTTCCGATGTGTTCAAAATTTTTTTTATAGATATTTGTTACCCGAGTATGATGCATTCTTTTAATTTATATCATAGGATTATAAAGAACGCTACTTAACTGCCAAATAAATTTTTTTACAAAGTTTTAAATACATCAATCATGCTTTTTTATTTAGTTAATAACAAATTAAAAATGGGGTACACGAAGTATATAATAAAATTCATCTTAATGCCATTCATGATATGTATAGTTTCTACATTAAAGATTGTTGACACGTTTGTAGTTTGCAATATTATGGTTTTTACTTTTCAAAATGCATTGTATATTGCAAATTAGCAATATTACTTTATAATCTTTTTTGCCTATGTCGTTTTTTCATATAGTTTCGTATTCTATAATATGCTTAACTAAACACGCATTTTTTTATTGCAAGTAACGCCTAACAAAAACAGCACAAGCAATTTACGCAATGCCTTTTAGGGGGATTACAAATACATAAGAAATTTCATATAGAATACGTTATTTACTTGTTTTACATATTCTCTACTTGGTTTTATTTTTTTTAACTTAGTTTTTATACGAATTTTTTATGTAACGGAAGGCTTATATTCTATCTAGCATTTTTGTGTAACACTTATTCTAGAAAACTCAAAAAAAAACATTTCAAAAAAATCAAAAAAAAAATTCTTAAGTAGATATTTATTTTTATAAGAAAACGTTCTATACACATAAAGTTGTTATACATACCAATACAGGCCGTAAAAGCCGGCCGGACCCGGAATTTCTGGGTTTTTGTAAGTAAAGACATTTTTTCGCAATTAACTTTGACCGGAACCCGGTAATTTACCGGGTCCGGGATCCCCTTTTTTTGTTTACATGCTGATATCGTCAACTTTTCGCTGAAGGCCTGTTCTTTTTGCACATCCAAGATCAACTTACTTTTAGGGCTAAAAATTTTTGGGGCGATACCCATGGTCAATTCCCTACAGAAAAACCGACAGAAAAAAAAACAAGAATACTTTTAAAAATTATGTATCCAGAGAAAGTCATGCTCAGAGTTCATTTTGTACATAATTACTCTAAAAAAACATAATACAAAAAAAAAAAACATTTGTAGGAAACATAATATAAAAATACAAGAAAAACATATTTTTTGCAACAAAGTTGTACGTTTACATACTATAAAACTTTTGAATTTAATTTTGGATCATGCATGCGGTTCGTTGACAATTTTTCATTTGCGATATTATATTCATTTCCTTTTCATGTTTTTGTGTAGTTTATATACTTGCCGCAAAAATTATAAACACATGCAAGTTAAATTTTTTTATAATATGTTTTTTATTTACACGAAAATATAAAACCTAGATCTCTAGTTCCCGAAAGTCAAATTCCTACGTCAAAATATAAACGCCCGTAGTATATAATTATGTATTAGTACAATAATATGTACGTTGTATTCTTATATATTTTTATTTTTCTTACCATACTTAGAATGTAGATAGTTTATAGTTAGCATATACATGTGGTAAAGTTACAGACAGTTTTTGCGGTTGCACTATAAGCAAGAGTTACCCTGTTTACCGTAATTATAACAGCTGAAAAACTTTTATTTTGCACTATATTATCTCATGGCAAGTTAAGGTTTGTATGTAAAACAATGTTTCCATCATATTATTGTAAGGCAGAATATATAAATAAAAGAATAAAATACCAAAATAGAAAAAAGTTACATTCGATGCAACTGCATATTGCAAACTTGTATAAAAAAACTAAAATAAATCAACTTAATCATTTTACAATAACCTTCTTAACTAACCTAAGACAACGTAGACAAATTTTAAGAACAAATTACAGTGTATTCTTGTTGTCGACGTAGTGTGTTCAAATAAATTTTATGGATTTTTATAATGGTCTTAAATAAGTATTTTATAGTATATTTCTGTCGTCTAATCTATACATAATTCATTGATATTTTTGCCTCGAATAAAGCTAAAGCAAGATACCAGTTTACTTATATTTATAAAAAGCATGGAAAAATTAAAACGATTGTTTCTCTTTTCTTGCGTTTTTTTATTTTTAGTTCAAGACTAGTCATTTTTTACATTAAAAACATTTTATGTATAAAGCTGGATATATAAACATTTGTTATATAATTTTTAGTAGATTCACCACTAAAAAAAATCGTAGTAGCATTTTTATACATTTTTATGTTTTTTCTAATATAAATAATTATTTTTTTTCTACTTAACATGTACCGTAAAATCCCGAAAGAAAGGCCTTTTTTTTCTTGCATCAAATACAATATTTTAGCATGTTAGAGCGAAAAAAATGCTTTTTTTCCGTCCAAAAAAAAGCCTCTCTTTCGGGATTTTACGGTAATTGTTGTATTACAAGAAGTAACTTTTTTTTTTGCATTTAAAATTTTAGAGTAGATGTCTATCGAGCTCCAGTTGTACAAAAATGTTTTGTTTTTAAACATTCGGTTATTTAAAAAAGACCAGAGCAAACATTTCTATGCATATGCAAAATAATGTAATAATCTTTTTATTATAAAACATTTCTAAAAGCAATTTTTTTTTTTTATCTAATGAAAATAAATACTACGTTAACTTGTCGAAAGTAAGTGAGTCGGCAATAAAAATTTCTTATTTTATGTAAGAAGTTTTTTCCCTATAAATGACACCACTTTTGCTTTTAATTAATTAACCGATGTCATGATAAAGCAAAATATTTTGTAAGGAATTTAGGGGAAAAAAGGAAAATCATTTGACTTCCTTGTCGACTTAAGTCAAATATACAGTTTCTTACCGGGTGCTCCGTCAATGACGTAAGGACTATTCTAAAATTTTACAGTCCATTGCAGATTGCGTAAAATATGCGATTGGCGGAACGACTCTTGTACAATGTAAATGAAGAAAAAATATTCGGGGAATTCTCGATGGACGGAATGATGGTTTTCCAGTGAGTTAAAGCTTAAACCTGTCTTCAAGCGTGTAAATTATGTTTAACATACCATTTAATTGTGTTGTCTCTGTTTTTTTTTGTTTAATGGATTCATTATTTTATGCATATATATAACTTTCACATAAGAAAGCAAAGTTAATACATAGTACTAGCCAATTACGACTTGAAATTGTCATGTATTTTTTAAATTATATTTAACATGTGAAACTTCGGTACAAAAAAAAGATTGACGCTTTTTCCGTATGGTCGTGACGTCAATACAAAAATTTCTTACTGTAGACACAAATGTAAAAATATTATATGGAAAAGCGTTCTTTTGCAGCTTTAACGCGCATGCGAGTATACATACTGAGACGCGTACGCTTTCTGCAACAATAAAACCTTAAAGAGAATGATTATTAACCGGGTAAGGAAACGTACGACTTATAAAATGTGTATTAAAAAAACAACCTATGTATCTAGTAAAGATAGAACCTGCATATATAGTGACACAATGACTGGTTATGTTACTATTTTAACTGCTCAGGTTGAAATAAGCTTTTGATAATGGATTTGATTATAGATCATCAAAATTAGAAAATTTTTATTATGCATGCAAAGAAAAATAAATTTTGGTATTTGTTAGTTTTGAATACACTGATTCTTTTACAGCAACATGATTTTGCTGCCATGTAGCATTCCACTTTATTTTCTAGGAATTCTATACTGAATGGGGTTATACAAGATTTGTTGTAGAACGTGAAATGCAAATTCCGGTAGGTTTGTTTTTTAACTACGATATAAAACAAAATATTGCAGTAAAACAACTTTTAAATGTGCGTAGAAGCAGCAAACTAAAACTTCCAGATGTTGATAAAATACGTTTTTTAACTAGCTGGTTTATAAAGGAAATATGACAATACCGGGTACTAATAAACAAAAATACGTTGATCTAAAATATGTTGCTTATTTTATGTTTTTATGTCTTTGTTTTCGCTTAGTTTTTGTGTTTCACTCGGCAACATTTTAAATCACTTTTTCTTATGTTCATAAAAAATGTTGATTGCTTTTTATTTTTTGCCTTTTTTACTTTTTAACTTTTGGGCAGTTACGACATAATCTAAAAAATACCTATATGCATAAAAAACGTTTTGTATGAAAGGTATATTAGACAAAGACTTGTATTTTACAAAGAAAATTTATATGCGTAATAGTTTTTTTATTTTTTCATTTTTGTGGACAGTAAAATAGAAAAACTAATTAGAGAAGTATTACGAATATAATTAATTTTGTATACTGCCATGTTTTTTTATAAAGCAATCACTGCAAACCTGTCAGCAAATAAAACTGTGCAATAATTTTTCATTATTTATGTATAGACTTGTATGTTGTTTTTGTTGTTTGATTGTTTGTATAACGAATATAATTTTTTTGTGCTACTTTACTATCGGTTTTATAAGTGCGTGGTAAGTTACTGGCTTACAGAAACCATATCCTGTAAAAAGAGATTTTTTTTATATTTACAATATTAATCACTTATTCCTTAAAAAGATACATGAAATATTTTTTTTTAATTACAAATGTTAATAAATTTGTTGGAAGAGGGCTTCAATGCCACATTTTTCTAACCATGATATAATGTAGATGGCTAGTCTGTCTTTTTCACTATTTTATTTTATGCTTTATAATTTCCAATGATTGTTGATATTACTTACAATCATATTAAATGCAAAGAAAAGAATATCCAAAATGCATTTTAACTACATTAAAATGCCACAGATATGCTCAAAAGAGCAGATTTCTCTTTACCACCAGCCGAAACAAGTTTAAAAACGTGCAGCAATTTCAAAGACTTTTTAGACTAATATTCTAAACTAAGGTATCAGCAATCATATTATCTAGTCCTGCATTTTTATCTTTTTAACTGCACAACTACCTTGCACCATCTTTTAGCAGTTTCTATACAGGACTTTACAAAGATTACGTTATACATATAAACATCGTTCAATAGTAAACGTGTCTTTTAAATTATTATCTTTCTTCTGGGTTATTATTATATTTTTTTATATACCTTATCACCATTAATATATTGTATCATATCCATGTCCATGTCTATGTCTATGTTCATGTGCTTACATTCTTTTTTGTGATCGTCTGCATTCTTCATTACAATTTGAACATTTTTATGCGTCATTGCCATTACAGTTTCCATCTATATCATTCTTTAAATGGAAGTACTATTATTTTCAATGTCAATGTTTTATATTAGACATTTCATTTCCGGTGTTCTGTTAACAGCCATCGTAATGGTTATAATCTCTCTCCAATCTTCTATACCATGGGGGTAGAATGGTGCAGTGAATTCTTGAGAAATGCCTTTTTTACATAACCAATGAGCTACAATCGAGTTTTTGCAATTCGTTCCGGTGATAATTTGTAAACACTTAAAAAAAAATTCTAAGTAAATCTCCTTTAGAACGCAACGTCCTTGACTTCCTTCTTAGTGTACGCACTAGTTTTCCATATTATGTTACAAAAATAATCCACCGCAACTCCACGTGTTTACTTTTACTGTCTTATATGAGTTCGTTTAGCCGTAACCTCTCCAGACATATTTACTTGGATAAATGTACAATTACGGCCACGCTTACGTCTCTTTGTAATGCAAAACTTAAAGTTTTCCAAATTTGGTTTATTTTTACGTTTCCGTGGTTTTTTCTTGTAATTTTGAATCTATCTTGATATTCTTTTTTTGATTACAAATATATGCAGTTTCAAAGCAAATATATATACTTTCTGGACTAATTTATATTGCATTTTTTCACCTTGTCTTTAAAAAACCCCTCTTTTTATAATCTGTAAACTTTTATATGCAAATACATTACTTTTTACATGCAATTGTTGTCTCCATCTTATACGTAGTGAACTCATCTTTATTATATACAAGGTAACGACTTTAAGCATTAGAGTTTACTAATAAAACACCAAGTTTGTATGTCAAAAAAGCAAACTCTTAAGCCTCGATCACCGCCTTTGTATTCTGGCTGAGCCAAGTTCATCTTTATTCTTTATCTCGACAAGTGCCTTATGATCCGTGTCAAAAAAAAATTTTTGCTTTTTTAGTATTTTTGAATAATTTATATACACCAAATAGCAGTAGAAAACTTTTCGCTCTGTATTTTAATATTAATTTTAGATTTACTAAAGCTTCTACTAAAAAAGCACACCCGTTTTTTTATCCTGAGTCAAAACCGCAACGATACCAAATGCACTAGCTTGATCATAAGCGTATACTTATTCTCTATATTGAAAACGACCGCATAAGGTCATCACGCATCTTTACCAACATAAATCTAAATCTCTCTGATAGATCAGTATTTTATTTATTTTTTCTTGTTTTCTTATCTCAAATAAGCATACTTAGGATAAATAAACAAGTTTTGTCCTTTGAACACACTTTTATAAAAAGGAAGATCGATAAATTGATTAAGTTGCTTCTTAGTCGTAGGTATCGGGAAATCTCTTACCCCATCATTTTGTTTACAAAAAATCAGCTGTTGTCAAACTTTTTTTACCACCTAAAAAATAATGCTGCTTTAACACCCTAATAAACTTTTAATTCATTTATGGCGGCTTGTACTTTGATAATTTCTTAATTATCAGTTTCTAATTTTTTTAAGAATTAAGCCTTCGTAAATCCCTAAACGATAAATTATCTACGTAGTCTTCGCACCTCAGTACAACATATTTTGCAGTACCATTTTCTTTTTCTTGAGAAAAACGGGGAGAAATTATAAAAATTCCTGCGGCATTCGCGTAAATTGAACAATCCTGTAGCTGCCATAATTGCAGTTTCCTGCGCAATACAAAGCCGCATATTTACTTGCCAATATCTACTTGTTACATCGGAAACCAAAAAAAAATTGCTGAGTGCGCATTCTTGGCTTGATTTTTTTTATTCTTGGTATTTTAAAAATTACTATGATTTACTAATGGTTTTGACCGGCGTAACTCAAAACTTAATTTAGGTGTCTTGGCTGGTCTTTTTACTATAACCACTGTATTCCGGTATTTTTAAATGCACTCTTCTACTATGCCTATATTTCTAGATTTTTGATTCATGTACGCAAATCCTGTTGATCTATTTAAGATTATAAAAGCCGCGGTAAATGACCCGTTGACGAAATTCCTGTGTTTATTTGCCAATGGAATGGATAGAGCATCGGCTTTGTGTGTCTACTAATAAAAATACTTTTGCCTTTAAAAAAACTGTTTGTCTTACGTATATCAAGTATCGTAAATCAACAATTCTAAGTTTTGCCTTTTATTTGATCTCCAATATAATATAAGATTATAAAACACCATAGTTTCATCTGCAGGTTCATCTAATTCTTTATATGATATTTGTGTTTTTTAAGTAAATGATTACGGGCTTTCTTACAAAAAATGGTTTGTGATGCTCTCGTATCAAAAACCGCGAGCAAAAACTTTTAAAACAATTTATGTAAGTTTTTTGTTTTTTTGTGCATTTTCTCGGCTAAAAAGAGTTGCTGCTCATTGCATCTTTGATCTTACGTGACCAGTTACATGTCATGTATACAAAAAACTTAGCTGGTTACTCTCTTGTTATTTTTAAACATAGCATTCTCTTTTTTCAAGACCTTATTACCCGGAAAAATTTCGTGCTAAACCCATCGTCCGATCGTAGCCCATGAGAATACCCTATACAAATCGTACTAAGCTTTTTTTTGCTCAGTTTATCATTGTTTTTAAATCATGTAATTAAAGTCTAAATATTGCCATCATGTAAGACTAAAATAAAATTGCAAGTATATTGGAGGCCTCATTAGACATACATGTATACAAAAAACTTATTTATCAATTTTATAAATTTCCGAAAAGTTTGCAAATGTTTCAGATATTTTGACCGCTAATCATCTTAGTATTTTAAAAAAAAAAATTAACTGTTTTTCTCGTCCAGTATCTTTCAACTCAACTTAAACTGTTCAAAGTAGCTAAAAGGCGTCATCTACCGTTTATTAGAAAATACCAGTCTATAATACGTGATACTGAGACTAAATAATCCTGTCATCTTTGCCGCAAGGAAAATTTTTATAAATTAATTGTTCTTGTTCTAATATAAACCTGTTTTATTGTCATGTCATTTTGCCATATTACCAAAAACATTTTATTGCGTCGTACTATAGTTTATATCAGTATTGGCTACATATTTTGTTGTGAAATTTTTATACGGCTAGTTTTTAGTACTTAAATTTTTACTTCAGTCAAGTAGTGTTAGAAAAGGGCTTTAATATTATAATTTCCTTGGGATCTACCATAAAAAAAACATTCTTTCTTTGTTTTTTTACTATTTTTTTATATGCTATGTCTTTTTTTAATACCTGTAGATATCTCTTGCAAGCATATTGAATGCCAACCGTAATTTTTTTAATGTTGTGAAAATTCATTTATATACCACAATATGCCTAAAATCGCAAGTTATCGTCTTAACAGTTGTCATTTAAAATATATAGGTGTGGCAGCATTTTCAACAGCGTTTTTACTAATATTAGAACATAAAAAGGTAGCAAAACTATACGATCTAAGTAATAACAAAAAAAGTCAACTTGTATGCAAAGATTAATAGCTTATTTTGTTGTATATTTGCATTTAAAATTCCAAAAAACAAAAGAAAAACTTCTGATATGGCATTCTTTTGCAGGTAGCAAAAAGGCAGTATATAAAGTCTTTTTGACTATTTGATAGTATTGATATAAAAATTTTTATATATGATTTTCATACCTTTGCAACAGATAAAATATAGCGTTTATATATTTAGTTTTTTTAATAACATTTAACCGTATATAATTGGTCTTTTGTTGTCTTTAAAGTTTTTTTTGGCGTTAACTCATTAAGAAAACACATAAACACGTATGCAGTAAAATATCTGCCTAGAGTACAAGTGTTTTCTATTTGTATGGCTTTTTGTTATTATAGAGTATAAATAAAGACGCTTTTTTGGATGTTATTTTTGTTCATTATATTTGTTTTTTTGTAGAATAAGGGCTATATCAACTGATTACACCTTTTTGTCTAATCCATGTATTATATGTTTTTGCTCATATTATAAGCATGACTTTTAAAGGTATTTTGGCAGTAATATACATGTAAAGAATTTTTGTAGCTAAATTTATGTGCAAAAAAATATTTTTTTTATGTAATGTAAATAAAAAATGGCTTGCCTGCTATAAAAAAAGTATATTTCTATGCAAAGCATTTTTTCATTTGTTTCATTGGAGATAAAATATGCAAATAGGCAATAACTCAAAAATATATCTTGTTGTATTTTGTGCATATATTTACATATACGTAGTTTAGAAATACCTTCTAAAGTTAAAAAAAAACTATAGATATAAATTGTTGATAATCAGCGTATGTTCCAACATTATGCACCAATATAATATGCTTTGTTGCAGTTAGACAAAGATTTACAAACATTTTTACTGTAGTTTCATATTGTGGTAGTAATGTGCAGGATAAAAAAATGGGTATCCATCTGCATGCCGAATTTTTTCCTTATCCATGTTGATGTCACTTTTTAAAATAAATTAGGTGTTAACACTTCTTTCGATAAATTTTTCTTTTAACTTTTTCAGGTCAGTTTTATCAGGAAAAAATATACGAATAAATTTTGTACAAAATATTGTTACACAAGTTTTGTCTAGTAAAAAAATGTTAGTGACATTTATCGTGTACACATTTTTATGGAACAATAATTATAAAAAAATTATAGAAAAACAACATAGAAACCTAAAAATAGTAAAAATCTTGTTCATGGGAGTTTTTTCTTAAACCTACAAGATATTAAAAATTTTAAACAATTTGTGGGCATTTTTATATTTGTGGGAATTTTTAGATTTAAGACGTTTTCAAAAAACACTAGTGATTTTTTTCATAAAAATTATATATGTATAAAAATTAAGATCAATATATTCTGCTAGATAACTACATTCAAAATCTTTGTAAAATAGTTACGTTATGTTTTTATGTTAGGTCTAGTGTTTCATTGGATGAACATTTTGTTTCTTACACAAAAAGTCAAACAAGTAAGGCATACGATCGGCATATACAAGCAGGAAGGTTTACTTAAAAGTGTCTATTAATACGTAAGTGCATGAATTTTAATGAAGATGACTTTTGTTGTGTTTTTTTGTCGATTAAGAAAAGAGGTTTACCCCATTGGGCCCAGAGTTTTTGCGATTCTTTGCAAACTTAATACCCCCGGGGGAAAATTTGTATTTTTTATATACGGATTTTTCTTCATGTATATTTAGGAATAAGTCTGAGCAAAATTTAAACATGCAATTAAGTGCAATTTTCTAGAACTAACTGCATTTATTATCAATTTTAAACACATTACTAAAATATGGCAAAACTTTAAACATATCTATAAATCACCAACATGCCAGTAGCGTAGCCAGGAATTTTTTTAAGGGGGGGGGGGGGGGGGTTT
>JAQFYM010006717.1:0-11342 GCA_034694785.1 Agrenia bidenticulata
TAGAGCCCGTTTGTATTTACCCTTTAAGCATTTACAAAAAGCAAATAAAAAATATAAAAACTCCGTTTCAAAATTCTTCATAAAAAATCTCTTGTTAGTTGTCTCATTATCACGCCCGATCGACCCTTTCTTTTTATAGAACGACCCCATAACAGTAGTAGCGATTTCTTTCTGGGGACTCGTGACTGCAGAATGTCGATACAAATCGTATGAGAACCAATACCAATTCTTGATCACAAGTCAATCCCAATCAACCTGGATCAACTTTACTCATGCCTTGATATACACGCATTCCTTACATCGGGGGACACCCATGAACATCGTAGTGTTCCGGACAGTAAGGGAAAATCATCTCCAAGACATAACTCTTGTCTGTGACTACTGCACCGATGACCCTTATGCCTACGACCCCTTACCAGCCCAAGAACTCGAAAAACTGTCCTTGATGAAAATCCAGAGATGGTTCGAATTTTATAAAAAGCAAACTATTCTAGACTCTGGTTGGATAGTTTTCCACTCAGAGTTGAGCCCAAACCGAATATTTGACTTTGATGAGCAATTCAAAACTCTAAGGGGAGGAACGAAAAACATAGGATTCAAGAAATTTTACAAATGGATGCATTTGGACCTTATCTGGTTTAAAATAGCGTTGTCTAACGCGACGGTAATCCCTACGTCGACAGTTCCTCCCGATTCGTACCTTCATCAACCCTTCGTCCAAATAGCCAGATGGGATCACATGTTCCTCAGTCTAAATGACGTGGCTCTTGTCTTTATAACTTGTCATGGAGGTCAGGTAGGGTAGATCTCATTCAAGGGCTTTATACCTGCCTTCGAGTTACAGGCGTGGATCGCCATAATCACGGCAGCCTTATCGGTCTCAATATGCTTATCTTTAGGATTCCTATCAAATAAGAACCCAAGTAGATTGTGCGATACGCCCCTAATGGGCTACGCCACTTTGATGGAACAAGGCACGGATTTGGCAAGAAATGTGTCGAGAGAAAATTTTGCATTTTGGATCACAGGCTCTTGGATACTGGTCGCGATCGTCTCAACAAATTCTTATCGAGGGTCTAACATCACAGCTTTAACTGCTCCTCGACCAATGCAATCCTATTCGACCTTTCGAGAACTCGTCGAAGAAAAATGCACTCTCTATTGGCGACCATATGATGAAAGCAAACGAATCAACTACACGATGGGACAAAAAACCTTGAGGAGATACAGGGGTTATCGTTCTATTGCTCGATTCCTCCTATCCTATCTATTAATCTCAAAAAAAAATTTAACCGAATCTGACTTTGCAAATCTAATCACGTCCACCACGTACATGTACTACAGCAACATCACTTACATCTCGGACGTCCCTAAGAACTACAAGGACATTGTGGAGGGCAACACCACATTTGCCGATGTCATCTCGAACTGCATCCAAACCGCTTTTGCTTCTTGGTCTGATGAGATTGAGGAAAACTACTACAAACTCAAGACCCTTAGGCCAGACCGACACGTTTCGAGGAGTAATAAGCGCCTCTTGGAATCCCGAAGGGGGTGGATCGTAAAGAACTGGGGTGAACCTTTGGTACCTTGGAGGATGGGGATGATTATGGAATCAGGGATTGGAAGGGAATGGTACGAGATGATGAAGGTGAACAAGCTCAGACCTTTCTTGAAGGAGATTGTCCGAAGGTTGGTCAAGTGGGAGACTCTGAAGCTGTCGCAGAATCTGGTGGTCATCTTTTATGTCTTTGCGAGTGGGGTCGGGTGTTCATGTCTTTCATTTTTTGCTGAGTTTTTGAGTAAGATTTTTCAACAGTTTATTGTAATTGCGATGTTATTGCATTTTAAAGGTTTGTACATCGAAAAAACCGGAAAATGATATTTTCCACTTTAAATTATTATAGCACGAAGATATAGTTTGACTGGATCCGGATGAATCAATAAGCAAAATTTTCCGGACGTTTTCAAGTTTTCATTGTAAATGTGACGTCATATAATTTTAGACGTTTGTAGTTGTAAATTGAAGCTGAAATTTGTATAAAATAAAGTATTACAACCTATCATCATAATGGATCTAAAGCATTACATTTCCAGGAATTGCTTAGTTAGCGATTATTCTATTTTGTAAATTTAAAATCATCCATACAAAAACACAACCCAACCCCAATCATCTCAGCCCGCTTTATTTTCAATCCTTAATCTCTTATTTATAATCTATTCATTTGTCGAGAGTCTCCTCGTTGAACAAAATTGTCGCAATCCTAATCGACATTATTTTATAAAAACAAATCCACACCCTCTTTATCTACAAAAAATAAGAAGTGGGTCCTCTTGAATAGTTTAACAACAACTTGCAAGCTATGTGCAATCTAAAAACTCCCTGGTAATGTTTCACCTCATAAAACTACAACTCCGAATACCTAACCACAAGTATCAGAACCTCCCGAACGTTGTAACAATTATAAAGCTCAGTTTAATCTAAAAAAAACTGTTCCAAAGCCAAACAATGGAAATTCATTTAAAATTCCTACTGCTTTTCTACTTTCAAAAATCCACTCTAGTTTTTTCCTCACCAACTCCGACAATGTTATCAGTTAACTCATTAATTTCACCCTTCCCAAACTGCCTCATAATTTTAAAATCATTCGGCACTTCTTATCCCCTAGAATTAGGAGCAATCCAAACCCCCATCATCCTTATAAGGTACAAAGGCAAACGTAAATTCCGTAGGAAAAGTCCATATTTCTATCAATACACGACTGACCTTGTTCCCAAACCGAATCTCAAAATGAATTGCGGAGTGGAAATATTCATCGACCCCGAGCCGAGCTCTGGAAGCTGGGTGAGTAACTTGGAGGAGTTTCTTCATCCGTCCTCAGTCCTAGAAAAATCCCACTGGAATCTCGTAACTGAAGAATGTCGATACAAATCATACGAGAACCAATTCCACATCTTAATCACAAGTCAATCCTCATCAAACCGGATCGAGTTTACTCATGGTTTGATACACACACATTCCTTAAATCGGGGAACACCCGTGAACATCTTAGTGTTCCGGACAATGGGGGAAAACCATCTCCAAGACATAACTCTTGTCTGCGACTACTGCACCGATGACCCTTTTACCTACGACCCCTTACCACCCCAAGAACTCGACAGTCTGTCCTTGGAGAAAGTCAACAGGTGGTTTGGACTTTATAAAGCTAAACATATTTTTCAATATGGTTGGTTACTTTTCCACCCAGAGATGAGCCCCGACCGAATTTCTTACCTCGATGAAAGATTCGAAACTTTTCAGGGAGGGCGACAAAACGTTGGATTCAAGAAAATTTACAAATGGATGCAGTTGGACCTTATCTGGTTTAAAATAGCATTGCCCAACGCGACGGTCATCCCAACGTTGCAAGTTCCTTCCGACTTGTACCTCAATCAACCCTTCGTCCAAATGGCCAGATGGGACCACATGTTCCTCAGCCTAAATTACGTGGCTCTCGACTTTATAACTTGTCATGGAGGTGAAACAGGGTCGATATCATTCAAGGGCTTTATATCCGCTTTCGAGCAACAGGCATGGATCGCCATAATCACTGCAGCCTTCTTGGTCTCCTTTTGCTTATCTTTGGGGTTCATGACAAGTAAGAACCCAAGTAGACTGTGGGATACGCCCCTGATGGGCTACGCCACTTTGATGGAACAAGGCACGGATTTGGCGAGAAATGTTTCGAGAGAAAATTTTGCATTTTGGATAACTGGCTCTTGGATACTGGTCGCGATCGTGTTAACGAATTCTTATCGAGGGTCCAACATTACAGCTTTAACTGCTCCTCGACCAGTCCAGTCCTATTCGACGTTTCAAGAACTCGTCGACGAAAAGTTTACTCTCTACTGGCGACCATATGATGAAAGCGAACCGATCGACTACTCGAGGGAAGATAGGAGATCAAAAATTAAAAGATTTAGGGGCTGTCGCTCCTTTGCCAGATTCCTTCTATCCTTTCTATTAATGTCAAGAAAAATGTCAAACGAATCTGCGTATCCAAATAGGATCACCATGGCCTCGGCCACTTACTTGTACTACAACAACATCACTTACATCTCAGAAGTCCCGAAGAACTATAAGGATATTGTGGAGGGCAACACCACATTTGCCGATGTCATCTCGAACTGCACCCAAACCGCTTTTGCATCTTGGTCGGATGAGGTTGAAGAGAATTACTACAAACTCAAGACCCTTAGGCCAGATCGACACGTTTCTTGGAGTAATGAGCGCCTCTTGCAATCCCGAAGGGGGTGGATCGTAAAGAACTGGGGTGACCCGCTGGTACTTTGGAGGTTGGGAAGGATTATGGAATCAGGGATTGGAAGGGAATGGTATGAGATGATGAAGGTGAATAAGCTCCGACCTTTCTTGAAGGAGATTGCCAGGAGGTTGGTCAAGTGGGAGACGCTGAAATTGTCACAGAATCTTGTGGTCATCTTTCATGTCTTTGCGATTGGGCTTACTGTTTCTTGTCTTTCCTTTTTCGCTGAGTGTTTGAGAAAGATTTTTCAATTGTTTATATTACATGTGACGTCATTCCGTTTTATGAGTTGGCATTCGAAAGTGAAAGCCGAAAGATCTTTCGACGATATTGCTTAATTAAAATAAAAAAAGCTTTAGAACGGATAAATCAATAAACAAAATATTATTACAATTTTATTTAGTCGTTAGTCATTCTTATTTATTGAGGCATAAAATATATTCTAAATAGAACAGTTTTTACCTCACTAGGTCGAAGAAGCTTATTATTATCTAGGCCAAGCTTCTATATTGATAATCCTTCAATTCATGAATTAATAATATTTTAAGTCAATAGACGAGTATCACCTTGTCAAACATAATTGTGACAATCCTAATGGACATTGCTTTATTTGTACAAACCCACTCCCTCATATTTACAAGAAACAAGTGGGTGCTCTTAACTATTTCAATACAAACTTTCGAGATATATTTAATCATAATCCCGAACTTTGCCGACATTTTTAACCTTATTAAAACAACTCCGACACATCAACAGTGACACAACCTCCCTAACGCTGTAACAATTGAAAAATCATAGCTTTAAAAATTCCTTAAAAAAATTCCCCCTTAGCTCAACAATGGAATTTTCTTTCAAATTTCTAGCGATTCTCTCCATTCAAAAATCCATGCTAGTTTTTTCCTTACCAACTCCCACACTGTTATCAATTAACTCATTAATCTCACCCTTCCCAAACTGCCTCATAGTTTTAAAAACATTTAGATCTTCTAATCTTCTAGAAATCAGACCAATCCATACACCAATTATCCTTGCAGGTTACAACGTCAACAATGAGACCATCCAGGATTCCAAGAAATTGTTAAGCGGGCATTTCCATCCATGTACGACAGACCTTGTTCCTAAAGCGAATCTCAAAATGAATTGCGGAGTAGAAATATTCATCAACCCCGACCCGACCTCAGGAAGACCCTATGGGGTCAGTAACTTGGAGCACTTCCTCCACCCCTCATTTATCTTGGAAATTCCCGAATGGAGATACGAACCTGAAGAATGTCGATACAAATCATATGAGACTCAATTCCGCATCTTGATTACCGATCAATCCCCATCAAAATGGATCAAATTCACTCATGCTTTGATATACACTCATTCCTGGCATCGGGGGACCCCCATGAACATCTTAGTGTTCCAAACAAAGAAAAAAAATCACCCCCAAGCCATAACTCTTGTCTGTGACTACTGCAACACTGACCCCTATACCTACGACCCCTTACCTTCCCAAGAACTGGAGCTTTTGTCCATGGAAAAAATCGAGCAGTGGTTCGGATTTTTTAAAACTCAAACAATCTTTGGGTCCGGTTGGGTTTTTATCCATCCGGAGTTGACCAAAGAGCGGATATCTGAGCTCAATGACAAATTCGAAACTTTCCGAGGAGGAAGGAAAAATGTAGGTTTGCGGAAATTTTACAAATGGATGCATTTGGATCTGATCTGGTGTAAACTCGCGTTGCCCAACACGACGGTAATCCCCGAGTCGATATTTTCAGCTTCATATAAAAATCATCCCTCTGTGCAATTGGCCACGTGGGGCCATATGTTCATGAACCTGAATGACGTGGCGCTGGACTTTATAACTTGCCACGGAGGTCAGAGAGTGTCGATATCATTCAAAGGCTTTATATCTGCTTTCGAACAACGGGCTTGGATAGCTATAATCACAGCAGCCCTCTTGGTTTCAATGTGCTTATCCTTAGGATTCCTAACAAGTAAGAACCCTAGTAGACTGTGCGATACGCCCCTGGTCGGCTACGTAACTTTGATTGAACAAGGAACATATTTGGCAAAAAACGTTTCGAGAGAAAATTTTGCATTTTGGATTACCGGCTCTTGGATTCTGGGGGCAATCGTCCTAACCAATTGTTATCGAGGGTCCAACATCACAGCCCTAACTGCTCCTCCACCAGTCCAGTCATATTCGACATTCCGAGAACTCGTCGACGATAAGTTCACTCTCTACTGGCGGCCACAAAGCGAAAGCATACGGTTGAATTATTCGAATAACGAAGCCTCTAGGGAATCAAGGGGCTATCGTTCTCTTGCCACACTCCTCATGTTTTTTATATCAACGTCAAGGAAAATTTCAAATAAGTCTGACTATGAAAATTTGATCACGTCGACCACTTACATGTACTATAGCAACTTCACTTACATATCGGACGTCTCAGGACATTGTGGATGGCAACACCACGTTTGCCGATGGCATCTCGAACTGCACCCAAACCGCTTTTGCATCTTGGTCTGATGAGATTGAGGAGAATTACTACAAACTCAAGACCCTTAGGCCAGACCGACACGTTTCTCGGAGTAATGAGCGCCTCTTGAAATCCCGAAGGGGGTGGATCATTCAAAACTGGGCTGACCCGTTGGTACTTTGGAGGTTGGGGGATCGGAAGGGAATGGTACGAGATGATGAAGGTGAATAAGCTCCGACCTTTCTTGAAGGAGATTGCCAGGAGGATGGTCAAGTGTGAAGCTCTGAAGTTGTCACAGAATCTGGTGGTCATCTTTTATGTCTTTGTGTTTGGGGTCACCTGTGCCTCTTTTTCCTTTTTTGCTGAGTTTTTGATCATGAAAGTTATTCAAGTGTATTTGAATGCAGCCAAAATACTTTGCAAGTTTAGCCAGACATGAGCAATCAAGGTTTAAGATTCTGTACAATTTGTATATTTTAAAATTGAAGTAATTTTAATCTTGTCGCTTGAATAAAAATTGCGCATTGGTAGTGGGGTTGTTTTTTATTGGCAAACAAGGTTGATTCATATTTGTAATTTTCGAAACGCAGAATAATTATAAATATGCCAGGTTTGATTAATGTTGCAGCAACTAAATAGTTGAAACGGTCAATATCACAGAAATGACTCTCGAAAATAGTAATCAATTGCCAACATTTTTCAGCCAAAAAAAGCCAGTCATAAATTGCTGTCCAAAATTTTATCCAAAATTTCAACAGGTCATCTTTTATGTCTTTAGGATTGGGGTCAGTGGTCCACTCCCTGAGTTTTTGAGAAAGTTTTACAACCATTAATTGCTAATGGGACGTCTTTCCAATTTAGTAAATGTGAGTATTAATTAAAAGTCAAAAATAACTTTTGACCGGATGAATCAATAAGCAACATTAATATACAATTTTGAGTGAATTTCATTTTATACAAAAAAATAATAATTATATCATATATTTGTTCTCACAAGGTGGAAAAAGTTTTATATTATCAAGGCCAAGCTGTGCTGTTCAAAAAAACTTCATCATACAATACCCAACCCATTCGCAAACATCTTCAACCGTCTTTATATTTGTTTAAATTTCTTTCATAAAATTTGTCTTCAATTTTAAAGATGAATTTAATATTCTTAGTTGATATAGCCGAGTATTCCTATCACTTATTTAATAGTCTTTAAACACTTAAAAAACATGATTGTCACATTTGCCAAAACCCTAATGGACATTGGTTTATTTAGACAAACCAACACCCTCCCATTTACAAGAACAACAAGTGGGTGGTTGGTCTTGAATATTTCAAGACTAACTTTCGAGATACATTTAATCAAAAACTGTCCACACAATTTTTTACCTTATTAAATTCCGACACACCACCAGGGACACAACCTCTCCAACGTTGTAACAATTGATAAAAGTTCTTAGCAAATCTTTCCCAAGATTTAAAATGGGATTTTATCTCGAATGTTCTAATAATTTTCTACCTTCAAAAACGCACCCTAGTTCATTCCTCACCATCCCCGACTCTATTATCAATTAACTCATTAATCTCACCCTTCCCAAACTGCCTCATAGTTTTAAAAACATTTAGCACTTCCAATCCCCTAGCTCAGATAGGACCAATCCATACCCCAATCATTCTTGCAGATTAAAAAAGATCAAATGGAGATTCAAAAAAATGGTCAAACATTTATTCCCATCGATATACGACTGACCATGTTCCCAAACCAAATTTCAAAATGAAGTGCGGACCAGAAATTTTTATCCGCGAGAATTAATGTTGTGTTACCACGTTTGATCTTAAGGGTTACTTTATAAAATTGGCTCTCACGCGCTTGCCAAATGAATTAAAATTTTAATACAGTAGTGGCCCGCACGGGCCTGTCAGCCCCTAGTCAATATTAAACCAACCCAACCCAAAACATCTTCAACCAGTTTTATATTTTCTCAGTTTACTTTTTAAAAGTTCGTTCCATTTTAATTCATGAACTTAATATTTAAGTCAATAGACGAGTTTCATCTCGTCAAACAAACTTGTCACAATCCTAATGGACATTGGTTTATTTAGACAAACCCACTCCCTCTTATTTACAAGAAACAAGTGGGTGGTCTTAAGATTAACTTTCGAGATACATTTAATCAAAAACTCCCCACAAAATTCATTACCTTATGAAATTCCGACACACCAAGTGACACAATCTCTCTAACGTTGTAACAATTAATAAATCTTTGTTTAAAAACAAATCCTTAGCAAACATTTCCCAAGATTTAACAATGGTATTTTCTCTTAAAATTCTAATAATTTTCTCGATTCTAAATTCCACAATACTTTTTTCTGTATCAACTCCGACACTGTTATCAATTAACTCATTAATCTCCCCCTTCCCAAACTGCCTCATAGTTTTAAAAACATTTAGCACTTCTAATCCCCTAGAGATAGGACCAATCCATACCCCAATCATCCTAGCAGATTACAAGGTCAACAAAAATATCACATGGAATAAAAGGAAATTGTCAAGCCCCTATTACAATCGATATACGACTGACCTTGTTCCCAAAGCGAATCTCAAAATGAATTGCGGAGTGGAAATATTCATTGACCCCGACCCGACCTCAGGAAGACCCTATGAGGTCAGTAACTTGGAACACTTTCTTAATCCCCTCTCTGTCTTGGACTATTCAGAATGGAGGTTCGAGACTGAGGAATGTCGTTACAAATCATATGAGACACATTCCCGGATCATGGTCACAAGTCAATCCCAATCAAATTGGATCATATTTACCCAGGCTTTAACAAACACCCATTCCATTATTCGAGGGACACCCATGTACATCTTAGTGTTCCGAACAATTGGAAAATATCAGCTCCAAGACATAACTCTGGTCTGTGACTACTGCACCGCAGACCTTTACACCTTCGACCCCTTACCATCCGAAGAACTGGAACTTTTTTCCATGGAAAAAATCCGGAAGAAGTTCACATTCTTTAAAACTGGAACAATTTTCAGTTCCGCTTGGGTTGTCTCCCACCCCGAATTGACAAGAGAGCGGATATCTGACCTCAATGAAAAATACGAAACTTTCCGACAAGGGACAGAAAATGTAGGCTTGAAGAAATTTTACAAATGGATGCATTTGGATCTTATCTGGTTTAAAATCGCGCTGCCCAACGCGACCTTAATCCCTGTAACGATTTTCTTGGACCCTTTAAATCTTAAAAAAAAGCCCTTTGTCCAAATGGCCATATCGGGCCATATGTTCATGAACTTAAATGACGTGGCTCTGGACTTTATAACTTGCCACAGAGGTCAGAGAGGGTCGATATCATTCAAGGGCTTTATATCTGCTTTCGAGCAACGGGCTTGGATCGCAATAATCACAGCAGCTGTTTTAGTCTCACTTTGCTTGTCTTTAGGATTTCGAATCAGTCAGGATCGTAGCAAAATGTATGATGCACTTTTAATGGGCTACGCCACTTTGATGGAACAAGGAACAAATTTGGCAAGAAACATGGAGAGAAAAAATTTCGCCTTTTGGATAACTGGCTTCTGGATTCTAGGGGCGATCGTCCTAACTAATTCTTATCGAGGGTCCAACATCACAGCCCTAACTGCTCCTCGACCAGTCCAGTCATATTCCACCTTTAAGGAACTGATCGACGAAAATTTTACAATATACTGGCGACCTAACAGTGAAAGCGCAAGGGGCAACTACTCGAACGTTTACAAATCTTCTAGGGTTTTCAGAGGCTTTGATTCCATTGCCGCACTCCTCATATCCTTTCTTTTCAAGTCAAAGAAATCCGAACAATCCATGGTTGACTATACCAAGTTGACCACGTCGACCACTTACATGTACTACAGTAACATCACTTACATCTCAGACGTCGCTAAGAACTACAAGGATATTGTGGATGGCCACACCACCTTTGCCGATGTCATCTCGAACTGCACCCAAACCGCTTTTGCATCTTGGTCTGATGAGATTGAGGAGAACTACTACAAACTCAAGACCCTTAGGCCAGACCGACACGTTTCGAGGAGTAATGAGCGCCTCTTGAAATCCCGAAGGGGGTGGATCTTAAAGAACTGGGGTGACCCTTTGGTACTTTGGAGGTTGGGGAGGATTATGGAATCTGGGATCGGAAGGGAATGGTACGAGATGATGAAGGAGAATAAGCTGAGACCTTTCTGGAAGGAGATTGCTAGGAGGTTGGTCAAGTGGGAGACTCTGAAGTTGTCACAGAATGTTGTGGTCATCTTTTACGTCTTTGCGATTGGGGTCACCTGCTCCTGTATTTCATTTTTTGCTGAGTTTTTGATCATGAAGTTTTTTCAAATTTATAGTTAAAACACTTAACAAGTGTATGGGGAAATGATCGTTCAAGTTTTAAGATTCTGTGTACAGTTTGTTGATTTTAAACTTGCAGGAATTTTAATCTTGTTGTATTTAATAAAAATTAAAACGGTAACCACACGACCCTGATCATGGCATCTCCTACCCCAATTCTACATATTTCTATAAACTAATCCCCAATGTCGGGA
>JAQFYM010006718.1:0-11339 GCA_034694785.1 Agrenia bidenticulata
ATTTTATAAACGACTTGAAACTGAATTGGAGATTTATTGGGATACTAGGATATTGGAGAGAACCCGAAGTGTTAAAACTACTGTAAATAAACCAAATGGATTTGACTTCTTTTAAAAAATACTTATAGCCCCCTTTTAAAATAAAATTTGATCTAAATTTGTATATGCTATGTTATTTAAATATATACTTTAAACTAAATTAAGAAGCGAAATATAATTTATTATATAAAAAGCATTATTGGTAAATTCAGTTGTTATCTTTGGAGTCTTTTTCGTACAATATACAGTATAATCGTGAAAATAAGTTCTTTTAGTTTTCTTAAAAAAATGAAATTACAGAAAAAAATCGTAAAAGTAAGTCTTTTTATATATATACCTGGCTTAAATTCACTATTATACGGCATATTTAAGTAATTTAATCTGAAAGTAAGCCCTTTTATTCATTTATCTCGGCTTACTTTCACGATTATATGGTTTAGCCCTGTAGTAAATTGTCCCCTTAAGCCGGGCGTGAAAAAAAATGATTGTTAAAATTAAAAATATAAACATTTTTGTTTTTTAGAAACAAATAACAAACACTGTTTACTCTGAAGTATAATATTACTTTCTATTATTAAAACTCACTATAATTGCTTTTAATTTCTTGTATAATAGTGATTTGATGAACAAAATAGGAAGAGAAAAAGAAGAAAATTATACAAGAATAACATAAAATGACTAAAAACAAAGAAAAATAATAAAGAAAAATAATAAAGAAAAAATATATAAATCATGTGAAATATTAATAATCACTTATTATTACTAAAAAAAACTTCTCTTTTATGGTATTTCTTAATTAAAATTAGTTCAAGACATAGAACAGTGCTTCCGCAATTTTTCTGACCATAATCAAATATGGTCATTAAGGGTCCGATTTAATTGAACCGCCAGGAATTTCTAAAGAAATAAGTTCCACTAATTATACAATAATTATACAATAATTAAAAAAAAATGCAACCCTATATTTGACTCATAACTAAGACTATTTATGTTTAATTTGGTTTTGTTAATCTATGATATCTTATCCTGCAATCAAAAATTGTTACGAAATATCTTCTGGTCAAATAATTCAGACATTTTATGACCTATTAAAATATATACCTTATATATTTAGAAAAATTTTCTATATTTTCTGGTCATACGGTAAAATAAACAGTTACTGCAATATTTTTTTTACTGTCGCGTATATTAACTCCTAAGCGTTCGAACAAAAAAGCTCGACAATTATTAAAAAATGAGCGTATATAGACGCAAAATATAACGCTGTAATGTAAGTCTATACATTTGAAACCAATGAAAAAATAATAAAATTTTTCTATTATGGCAATATTTTAATTCCCATTATGGGAGAGGGGGGATGGTTTACATATTTACACCATATTTTTCTATTTTTATCTATCCAAAATTAAATTTAAAGTTCCGAATTTGCCAAATTTTGCCAAATAAAAATGCGCAAATTACATAGAATGTTAACTTCTTCGCAAGAAAACAAACTTACGCTACTAACAAAACAAATGATGCTACACTTACGGGTTCCTGGTTAAGAGACCCTAGTCAGTGGCGTAGCCAGGATTTTTTAGGGGGTTTTAAAGCGCGTAGAGGCGAAAAGCAGTACTCGAGAAAAATCTGTATTTTTAAATATTTTGTATGAAAATTTTAAATAATTTACAATTTTTCAAAAAATTTTTTGCTCAAAATTTTTTTCCTAACTTTAAACCCGATAAATTCAGGCGCAAAAAATTTCAAGAGGAGGTGTTTAAACACCCAACCCCCCCCCCCACCCCCTGAATACGCGCATGGCCCTAGTCTTGTAAAAAATGAGAGTAACTCACAAAAAAGTCACTAATAGCGTAAAAAAATTATTTTTACAGATTTTCAGCGAATAATTGTTAATAACTAGGGCTTGAAATTTATTTCGAAAATGCATAATTTTTATATTAAAAAGTCGCAAAATCAGCACAAATATGCCCATTTATCAACAAAAAATATTAGTCTGTCTGAATTAAACACAGTCTTTTATAAAAAAGGTTTTAAGCAACACAAATAGTTATAAATTCGTTTTAATATTCTTTTTAATCGACTTTGACTTGACATGATTTACGATTTTTGTATTCTGCGTCATATTAAGGGAAAAAAAGGTAAAAAAATATGTTCAAAATATGCACAAATATGCAAAAAAGTTCCCGGTCATGGAATCCTAGCCCTGTTCATAACCATTGTCGGGATCGTAAATTAAGCATACTTTGTATTATCTTTTGAGTTCTTTTTATATATATACTTTCTCGCATATGAATTCGAATAAAATCTATTTTAATATTTTATGTTTATGATGCGTCAAATGCATTTTTTAGGGCAGTAATGCACCAAAAGTGTCATTAACAACAGTATTTCACTTTTTATTCCATCTTTTTTATTCATTTTTTAAAAACCCGGCCCAAATACAAAACGAATACAAAAAAATAAAAGAGTAGTTATGGTTAATAGTAAAACCATAATTTTTGTATTAGGTCGATGTATTTACAACCAATAAAATGTTCACAAAAATTATAGTTTTATTTTTTCGCATTTTTTATTATGTAAGTCGCATATTTTTGCATTTTTTCCTGCAATTATACCTTACCCTAGTCATGTATAAAATATATGATTTAAATGTCATTTTTCTTTCTGTTAATTGCCCCTTGCCACAAACTAGAACGCCCTAATTCAGGCCCTTCTCGTAAGTACCGAAGCGCTCAGAGACAGTGTTTTTATTTAAATTCCATATAATCCTTAGACATCAAAAACACATGTGAGCGGTTGTTCGTAAAAAAATCTATGGTATATTCAGCGAGTTGCAACAAGTGAGTAAATCATTTGAATAGTCGTTTTTTGGTATAAAAAAACTAAAATATTCGTATTAAAATACAATGTGTACAGTAAACAGGGCGTCATAAAATTCCCAAAATTTGAAAAAATAATGGTAATTTATTCCATTATGGTAAAAAGGCTTCCCATAGCATACAAATACATTATACAATTTTATTAGAACATAATTAAAGGAAGCGTATAAAAACAATTATTTCATTGCATTTATTTTTTGTATTCGTGTTGTATTTCGTTGCTGTTATTTATATACCTTATCGAAAAATTTTGTCATAAAAAAGTGCATTTTATTTGTGAAAAGAAATATAAAACGTTTATCAAGCATTTAAAACTTTTCTTAAATTTGCGTCTATATATTTTATTAAACGCTCAATTAAAAAAGTTATAAAAATACGAGAATTTATAAAATCAAAATAATGCCAGTAAAAAATCGCTATTTTTTAAATGCCAAATGCATTTATGCCGCACTTTTAAGCAAAAGGCACACGAAACTGTGTAAAAAAATGTTTTTTTTTTTGCGTAAAATGCCTCTTAGTAATATACCGATTTGTTCAGAATATAACTACGGGTATCAATTAAATATGTAGCTTTTGAATTCAATTACAAAAAAAAAATAATTTCAGTATATATATTAAAAATTATGCCTTTTATGTAATTTCTTTGCAACATTTTTGATACTTAGTCATAATAAATTTGATGGTAACAAGCATCCGTCAGTATTCTTTACATCTTAAATCAAACTATAATATTATTAGCCGTAAGAATTTTTGTTGTTGTAATTACATTAAATTTATTTATGTATACCAATTATATTTATCTTTATTTTTTTAAATGTTTTATGAAAGAAAAAATACGCATATATGTAAAGAGTATATAATGATGTTAAGTAATGATTATAAAAATATATAATTTTTTCCTTAATTATTCTTTACGCATTGATTTCAGCTTGCTGTATTATTGTACAATAAAAAATGTGATCATTTTTACATGTTTCTACAAGCTTCAAGTTTAAAACATATGTCAAATGTTTTTTCCGCACTTTCGCTAGTTTTATGCCTTGCCTTTTTATTTTTTTACATACAATCTGCTCAAGTAAACTAGACGCAATTTGCAGCTTAATAATGTTGCCTAATTTTAAATTACACTGTACTAAAATGTAGTAATAGTTAAAAAATGAAGTTATATGACAATATTGTCAGTTTTTTGTATTTCCATAATATGGTTATTTGTAGGTTGATATTTTTTTCCTTGCCATAATGAGGCAATATCATATTTAAAAGCTCTGCATCGAACGACATAAGCATATGTCTTCAAAGTATAAAAATAGCGACTTACAATGTAATAAATATAAATAAACATTTTATATATCAGTAGCGTACCCAGGAATTTTTCTAGACAGGGGCTAGTCAGTGTTTTATAAAAAATAGGGGTTATAAACACGGTTTATTGAAGTGAAAATTTTTAATTTTAATTTTTACAATTTTCTATCGCAAAATATTTTTATTTTAGATTTTTTTATCAAAAAATCTCTGAAAAAAAGAACCTGTTTTAGATTCAAGCGCAATTTTTTTTTCTAGGGGTAGACATGCCCCCTCCTGGTCTCCACTGTCATATATAAATATAAAAAACACAAATAAACAATTTACAATAAAAACGAAAATAAAAACTGTTTTACTCTTTAAAAATCTTTAATATGACTTTGTAAATACTCAGGATCCAGTCCAAAGAATTTTTTTTTTTGAAAAAAAAAAAACTAGAAAAATCCAAATTTAAGTGTTTCTTTCTATATAAATTCTAAATGTATTTTTCTAAATGAAGAATAAATTTTCTATATTTTGCTGCATATCATGTACAATAGCATAAGGCTTAAAATTATAAGAGTCTATTTTGTATAATTTTTTTCCATATTTCTCCAACTTGAATAAATACAAATTGTATTGCTAAAAAAGCGGGATTAAAAATATTTCTTCAAACCCTTAAAATTATTTGCAACCCAGATTTACATTATCGATATTAGCACGAAACCTGCACGGTCCGTTATTGATCGCGCTACACCAGACCAGACCTCGGTTCGGTCAGGACCATTTATGATATTTCTATTGAACGCGTGCAAAATCACTAAAAAAATTGTTTTTAGCCAGTTAAGAGAGAATTATGTTTTTCATTTTTTTGCCACAACCTTTAAAATATATCTATATATAAATAGCTATTTTTTTTGTAATATGTTGTTTAGTTTTTTTTAACATAAAAATACTTAAATCCAAATTCTAAAAAAAAAAAGTATAAACATTAAAGCGCAATAAAATAATGTATTTACAAGGGTAATGTAACCAGAGGATTTTATTTTATTTTTCATAGGAAATTAAAAAATAAATTTGACGAAACAAAAACCATTAGAATACGTATTTTTAAAAAGGAATTTTATATCTAATACTTTTTATTTTTTCATTTTTTTTATCTGAAATTGTTTGTAAAAAGCTTTTAAAAAATCTATCAACGATGTGACCGATCCACTAAAAATACAGTAAAAACAAATTTAAATAAGTTTTTATACGAATAAAATATAAAAAGCTATAAAACATGTCAAATTAACATAAAATAGAGAAATTATGTTTCAAGAAATTGCCCTACATTAAGGATACACTATATACTTAAATATTTTGATGTACGCACTTTTATACTTAATTATGTTACAGTTTTTATAAAAGATCAATTATACTATTTTAAGGTGATTTTTGCATTATAAAGGTGACTTTTAATTTGTTTTTGTAGCAGTGATATATGTTTTTTATTGTTTACACATAAGTTAGATTTGATAAAAGAAATTTTTATTATATCTTATTTTTAACATGCAGTCGCACTAGCTACGTCATTTGTATTTCAAAATAACATTACTTATGTTATCTTATAAAAATTTTCAGCTATTGCTTATGCAATTTTGTTTTATACAATGATGTAAAGTTATAGTTGGTAGTTATAAATATCAATCTTATGGATAATGTAATCTTTCTTTTTGTTTGTATGCAACCAAATATGAACTTTTTATGTACCCAATATGAAACTTTTTTACAAATAAAAGTCAACGTTTATGCAAACCAAACAAGTTTTATATCATGAGCTTAGAAAAAAATAGATGAGTTAAATAGATTATTATACAAAATTATATGAATTTTATATCCACATTTTTGTAGAAAATCTAAATTAAAAAAGTAGTTTTACGGTAATTTGATTGCAAGCCTTTAGCGTAAAAGTTGCACTTATTACTCATTTTGAAAATATAAAAATACTAAAATGAAAATTAATCCTGTTCAAAATAACTTTTGTTTTAGAAATGACACAAAAATAAAACACACATCTAACTTTATGTTTCCTGTTCTTTTTCCAAATGTTCCGTAAAATGAACACTAAGAATAATGTATCCTGTTTAAAAACAATGTAAGGATATCTTGGTTTAATTAAAACATCAATAAATGTTTTTAATACTAATAGGACGCTTTTTTTTAACTTTTTCGTTAATTGTTCTTTCACTGTCTTCACCATCCTAAATTTTTTACCAAACAACTAGTAAATAAAATAAAAAACAGTCAATGCAATATTTTCTACCCATTGTATGTTATTTCCTATATAAATTAGTATTTTGAACAGGCTATGTTGCATTTTTGCATTTTAAATTTTCAAAAATGATTTTTATGTCCGATTTGTACAAAAAAGGGCATATGTTTAGTTTAAACGTATAAGCGCCTTATTTAATATCTTTTCTAGTTAAAATGTAAATTTGAATGTATTTAAGCCTACATAATAATATTTTAAACTCATTTGTTTATTTTATCTGCTCATAATTACTACTTTTTTATGATTTGCTTGAAAATTTATCTTGATTGCTAAAAAATTTTTATTTGATTGCAAAAAAAAAGTTTACTTTAACTGCCAAAAAAAAAATATATTTTTAATGCATAAAAAGTCATATTGTTTGTATAAGAAGTTTATATTGGTTGCAGTTAAAGACTAATTTGATTGCAACCAACCGATAAGAAAAGACAGTATCTGTATTCAATTTTTTACAAGCTTTTTTACATTTGTGTATAAATTGATATAAACAATGCAAGCTTGCGTTTTTGACAAAATCGCATTATACAAGGTAAATACTTGATCTATACAAGGGGAGAAACTTTTTGCCATAAAAAGACAGATCAGCACTAAAATACGAAAATTAGTCTTCAAATAGAGCGTGCCAATTAAAAAAAAGTTTTCACCATTTTAAATGATATACAAGTTTTTGCATATGTTACGAAAAAAATAAAAAAAAAAATGCTGTTTTGTAAAGTATATATTAAGCATTTTTTAACATCTTACGCAGAATACGTTTATAAAAAATGTTTTTTTCTTTTGATTTAATGATATGTAATTGTATGTATATTCATAGTTCGAATTTTTCAAAATAGTTTACGTTTTTATTAATGTTTTTGAAAAGTATTTACCATTATAGTATTGTGTTGGTCTATTATCTTTTTATATAATAATAGATCATGAAATGATATAAATCCACAAATAAATAACAAAAACATAGAACGCTACTAAAATCAGCCATTTTGGCGTGATTATAAATTTAATAATTGTTAGTTGGTATTTTTTGATATTAATTAGCATTTTACTTTATTTTTGAATTCTGAAATTTTTCCTTTTGTCACAATTTGACTGATATTTTTACATTTAAAAGTCGGAAAGGATATTTATGTCAAACGCATCAGATTTTCGTAGTATTATATTTCCGGTTTGGTCATTTGTGTTTTGGTTCCAGTCTGGTTATGCTTGAGAAAAAAATGCTCTTTTCAGGTGTTTTCAGCCAAACGCCGTAGCGTGCAGATCTCTAATATCAGTTAATAAAAAAGACTATACACATTTGAGAAATTTTAATAAAGTGCCTTAAAACAATTAACAAAAATACATCAATAATATCAGATCATGGGCATCAGAAGGGAGGGCACTGCCCCGTGATATTTTTTTCGCCTGATTTAAGAGTAGAATTTTTTTTTTCCTCTAGATTTTAAAAATATCATGTTTTATAATATTTTTAAAATTCGCAATATTTGTAAAAAATATTACATATTAGAGAAAAGTTTTTATTTTTTGTATATAGAACATTTTGTTTGCCGCCAACCTGAAAAAAAACCTGATGACGCACAGGTATCAGATGTACACTAGTTTTTATCTGGATAGCAAAATTTAATCTTGAATGCAGAATTTCTAAAATCAGTTGCCTTTAATAAAATGCAACTTTTTATAGCCCTATTTGAATGCAATTATTTTTTTTTCGGTAAAGCATTTTTGGAATTTACGGTTGTTCGTCAATATTCTTTTTACCTGATTTTATACTGTTTGTTTCGCAAAACCAGTCTAAGAATAAAAAAAATAAAAAACGATACGAAAATAATTTACCTTTTGTATTTCAACAATTATTTTAGATGGATTTGCATTTTTTTTCGTTCTTTCTTTTAAACAATGTTTTCTTTAAATATTGAATGTCTTGACAAAATTTTTTGCACATAATGTATCGTTGTAACTATTTTTCGCAATTTTTTCCTACTAAACAAATTATTATATTTACTTGATATTTTATTCGGGCAGATTCTTGGTGTTATTTCTATATATATATAGAATTATTTTGTTTTTTTTTGTAAATTGTATAATCTGTCATCTTTTATACATTTCTTGTGTATTTAATTAGGTTTTATTGCAGTCATAAAACATTGTTTTATACCCCTTTACAATTGTATAACGTTTTTTTTATATTTTTGTGTAACTAAATTTTCCTTCTTTGAATTTTATTTGCTATTTTTTCGTGGCTTATCACCTTTATATTTTTTTACAAAGCTTCTTTTTCTGTTTCTCCATGCCATTTTTATATTTGCAATTGCGGAATTTATATAATTGTCACTTAACCTTTACTATTTTTGTACGATCGATTATAAAGCAGTACACCAAACCAAAGCAGATCGTAAGAGTGAATTTTGTTAAACATGAGCACAAAAACCCCTGATTTTTTTTTCGTTTACTTAAAGAAAGAAAATAATGTAATTTATCATCATAGTTAGTTTTGTTTGATTAAACAAAATTCCAAGCATCTCTACAAAATGCTTAACTGACTCTTGTAACCTGCATGCTTGTCAAAAGATTTAACAAATGTTGTAATCAGAAACATCAAAATATATATTGTTTATTATATTGCTTTTATTTTTTTTAATAAAATTATAATAAATAGTATTTACAATAGATTGTTGTTTTTAGTTTTATGAAACTCTTGTTTTCTGACCTATTATTGTGCCACTGCTTAGACACTATATCATTATTGTATTTTTTGGCTCTTTCGCACTTTTTGTATTATACGATAACTCTTCAAACGCGAAAAAGTGATATTTGTATCAAAAAAAATAATCACGACATTACAACTATTTTTTATATAATTGTAAGTGTTAGAGTGGCTCAGTGACAATATATTATGTTTTTTATGCACTAATAGTTGCTAAAAAAGGCCTAAACAGCTCTTCACCTGCATACCCGCAGGCAAAGGATACGTTTTTGGTTTAATAAAAGGTACCCACTGGACTATAAAAAAATATTGTAGACATTGAAAACATTACAATAATATATTATAACAATATATTATCAATATATTGTAACAATAATATATTATTGAGTGCCTCTGGTTGTAATATGCTATGTTAAAAATTTTTTATCTATTCTTCGACACTTTTTTTTGAATTCAGTATCTATCTTGCCTTGAAATACATTTAAACCCATCATAACAGCATTAATTTTTATCAATAATACATAAACTAGTTTTTACAGATTTTTATATGGGACATGCCTGGCCTATTTTGTACAGTTAGCTTGCTTATACACATATCAATCATTTTACTTTTCTGTTTTTTTTTGTACTAGTACATGCAGAACAAAACCATTTTTTTAACAATTATCGTTTGCTAGAATTGAATAAATACGCCGATTTTCTTGTTTCGCAGTAGTAGGTAACTTATCCTTTTTGTAACTAGAAACATAATCCAAAGCTGTTGTGCCGTTTTAGGACAATAACAGTTTGTTGTCACTTTTTTAATTGAACATATATTCTTAAATGTTCAGAAATCGTATCTTTGTGTCGCAAAATAATTATATCATTTTACAAATGCTTAGTATATAAACAGAAGTCTTTGCATGGAATTTTGCATAAAATTAAAGAAAAACCTTTCGTTTATTTTTTACATTTTTTAAAAAAAGATCTTTGGAAGTCAAATATATTTTTCACAATCAAATTGATAGTTCATGTAGTTTTTTGAAGTAAAAGCATGTATACAAAAAGTATAATTACAGTACTAATACCATATTTTTAACATTAATAAATTCGTAGTAATATAAATAGATGTCCGAATAGCATTTATATAGTCAAGTTGTTTTTAAACATGTGTATTATGCATAACTTCATTTAAATTTTAAATAATAATAAAATGAAATACTTTATATCATTTATTTTGCAAAAAAATCTTTTAATTTATATTGTGCAGTGTAAGTATATGCCTCAAATTATTCTCTATAAAAATATCTTTTTCATAAAGTCAAAAGACTTTTAATAATCTAAAAACGAAGCTAGAATATTAAAAGACAGTCAAGTATTTCATATTTCTATTTTATATTGGTAAAAATATATAAATGATAAAAGCACTGTTTTTCCCTTTTTATTTTATGGTTTTTTCCAATAAATATCTGCTCAAATATGCTTTTAATATGCACAAGAACAGATTTTCAAAAGATTAAACTTGAAAGTACAAATTTTCGCTTTTTCACAACATATTAAAATTGGTACCTTATTTAAGCCTAAAAAGCACATGATTTTATAAATTTATATAAATGCCTAAAAAACTACTATATTTATAAATTAACCAAAATAAGTCTATTATGTATTTTTGAATTATCAACTGAATTGAAAGAAACTGTTTGTATCTTTGAGCACAGTTCGTTTTTTTGCTATTCAATATTAATCTATGACACTAGCGTACCCAGATGAGAGTTGAAGGGGTATGAGGGGCGGTGTTCCCCTATAGACAAATCATACCTAAATTGTTGATGGGGTGGTTTTTGTGCAGAGATTTTTTTTTTGATTTGTAAAATTTAGACAAAAAAATTATAAAACTGAGTTTTTTACGGGAAAAATATCAATGTTTAAAACTCACATAAAATATGTTTTGAAGCTTATATTTTTAAAACCAACGACTACCTCCATCTTCTATAAGTTCTGTGAGCCACTTTCTGTCACAACAAAGATTTTGCTCTTTCTATATATTATACGAGGTTGATTTATACTTGCAATTCTGATATATTTTTTACAAAAAAATAGTTGCAGATTGAAGAGATGTCACAGCTCACCGCACCGCAACGCGGGCCTCGAA
>JAQFYM010006719.1:0-11339 GCA_034694785.1 Agrenia bidenticulata
TTGTTAAAAAAAGCAAAGGATTTTTATATATAATTTCCATGAGTTAAAAATTGATTTTATTGAACTTTTTTTTTTAACTGGCAGCGAGGTTATATGTAGAGGGTTAATGTATTGTTTTTTTTACAAACCCTAATTTTAATGCTAACAATTAACGCTTTTATAATTGTATTTGGATGGTATTTTGTAATTAAACATTTTGCAATACATTTTAGTGCGTTTTTTGGTATACCACAGACTACAAATAAGTGTTAAACGGGCCCAAATATCGCTCTACGACTACAAATATACGGTTCGTATAATGTAAATAAGCAAATTTACAGTTAAGCAAAAAAACGTAATTTACCTGCAAATTATTTCTCGAAAATCCAAAAAAATCATCATTAGCTAAACCAAAAAAAAACCGTCATATAACCATGGTTCGTTGCGATTTTCAGGGTCTTTACAACCCTTGTTTGTATATTATGTCTTTTGCTATCTTTAAAATATTGCAGTTACAATTTAATTGATTTTTTATGGCTTTTTTTGTAGCATAAAAAACACATAAAATTCCGCAAAAAATTTAAACGACAAAATGCATTTAATACGCTTTCAGTATTAAAATTATGATACAAACTATTGTTGCTGCCTTTTTAAAGCTTTTAACCGCCTGTTATAGGTATAAAAATACAGATTTCATCATAAATCAATTCATAGTTTATAAAAAAAACTGGATAAAAAAATAATATGTGTCTTTAATAAAACGCAATAACCAGGTAAAACTTGTTGTTTACGCTAAAAAATTGCCCCAGGACCCCCTAAATTACTAAATTTGCCTCTAAGACGATGATATGAAACAGTTCTACTTTTACTTTGAATAAAATACACAAAAAAAAATCAAAAATTATTCCTACATGTTATGCTCTTCCTGTATACAATTATCTACATGCAGTAATACAAGATAACAATAACCACCAAGAGGGACTCTTGAAAATACATAAAACAAAAGCAAGAAAAAAATGTTTTGTGTTTAGTAGCCAATAATTGATGCAAGAATCAAAAATTCACGATAAATATGATATTAATACTAGAAAACAAGACACAAAAAAATTTCTGTTATACTGCCATAAGCCGATAAGGAAATTATAAGCTCTTTTTTTAGAAACAAAAAATAATACCGTGTACAAAAATACTTGAGTTGTATTATGTGGTAGACAGTTTATACACGCGAAACATAAAAAAGACAAAAATGATTATTA
Organism: Agrenia bidenticulata; assembly: GCA_034694785.1. Lineage (NCBI taxonomy): Eukaryota > Metazoa > Arthropoda > Collembola > Entomobryomorpha > Isotomidae > Agrenia > Agrenia bidenticulata. The sequence continues at coordinate 1,236 of JAQFYM010006719.1, forward strand.
AACATGCTGCAACTATACGATATGCAGAATCAAGAAATTTACCTAAGTACACGAAGGCACTTAGAGTGACACAATAAGAACTGAATCAATAAAAAAATATACATCTGAAAAACAAACCCTATTAATGTATACTAGATAACATGATATGAACGCCAACTATGTATATACAGATCTACAAATATAGATAAGTCTTAACAAAAAATGTTTCAAGGCCCAAAAATATTTTTTTTTTTTGTTCGTTAAAACAAAACCTCTTTGAAAGGAATAATAGATGCAAAACAGTGACTGGAATACTCGTTCTTAGTACAAGCTACAAAAAGTAGCGCAAAAAAGAGTGTATCACTATATTAAAAGTTGAAATGTTATATATAGAACTTATAACAGCGTTTTTTCTTATTGCAATTAAACCAGATATACGGCTAGGAATCCAGTAAGCATCCTAACATCAAAAAAAATCTAGCGAACAGCAAGTAAAAATCACCACTGCAGTAATTTTTTATAAAGGCAACATTTACAAACATAAAACGTACGTAAAATTATTCGCAATGCATACATAAAAGTATTTAATTATTTGTGAAACATCATTTTATTCATTAATAAAAAGTGAGCATTTTGTAACTCGCCTGGCGGTTTTGAAAATACCTAAGTTTTATATGTTAACTAAACAAGCGATTCGATATAGAATTTACCTAGTCGCAGTATTTATGCATACGTAGGGCATGTTTTTAGCGCAAACTTATGATGATATATTGCTTGATTCTCCAAAACGAAAAATTTAGTGTTTTTTTACTTTTTTTTAAAAAAAAAAAACAACCTATGGAGTTTGATTTTTCCTAAGGTAGCGTTAAGGACAAATATGTCATCTTTGGTGAGTATTTTACTTACGTATTGAGTCGAAAAAAAATCCCCATATAGATTCCCTATAGGGGTCGTGAAATGGAACATGCATTAAGTACTGTGTCACCTGCAAAGTATAAATGACATGCAATAGAAGGCAAAGTTGTATGCCTACTTCATGGAACAACAACCTCATAATTGTGTTGCAATTGTATGATTAGAAGGCCAAAAATAATTTATTTTAGTATTTGCAATTTCAACTTATGTTTCTTTAAATTTACAAGTAAGTAAAGGATAAAAAAGAAGAAATGCATTCAAATATGTATAAATTGAATGCCAATATTCAACAAAACTTTTTACAACTCAAAGGTTGTTTTATATTTTGTTTACTACATTTTGATTCAAGTTATTGCTATATTAAAAAAGAACCATAAAATAATATAGCTTATCTATCACAAAGTACTTCTTTAGATCTACGTGTAGATAATTATAAATTTCCTACTAAGAATGGTACTCTCAATCAGATATTTGTGGATATGGACGAAATATTTATTGATTTATCTTTCCCAACTTTCCCTCGGAAAAAAGCTTACAAAAATATTAATTATTTCTATAAAAAAAGGGATAAAAAATTCCCCTATGATCATTTAACCATTAGCTATAAACCCGACTTCCTATCCCTCCTCTTATTTCCCGCGGGGCAAGCATAACACTACGAAACAAATTCGCAAGATATGGTCGTTTTTTTTGTATTTTTTTATACACGTAAGAGGTCAGGTCAACCTTTTGTCTTAGCGAGATTTTGATATGAATTTTGGTTTAAAGACGCATTCCTATTTTTTAAGTAAAAAGGCGTGCATGTATTATGAATTTAAGACTACCAAATAAAAAATTCATATAATAAAAATTTTTTCGAAAGAGTTTTTACGGAGGCGGAGGATCTTCTAAATGTAGTACAAACCGCGCTTTACTATACTAAAAGTCCCAAACGAACTAGAAAAGCACATAGAAAAAACAAAAAAAATTGCCAGTAAACAAATTTTGAAAAAAAGCATACAAAGTTAACCCTAGAGAAGTTAAAACACATATATGTGCGATTTTTATATGCCGGATTGACAGAATTGCACATATATGTGCGATTTTTTTGTTGTGGATTGGCGCAATCGCACATATATGCGCGAATTATTATGTGCCGGATTACAGGGCCGCACACATATATGAGATTTTTTTTAGATTGGATATGCCACCAGCACATATATGTGCGGTTGTGTTTTTTTTCAATAGTAAACGCGGCATAATTTTTCTTGCAAATACATTTGTATGCGGCAAAAACACCTTTTTTTGTAACAAAAACATTTTTTATCCAATGTTTACACTACATTGCAGAAAAAAATATTAACATGAACAGGTATTTAGGTGTAACTTGAGTAGTAGTTTTTTTTGACATGAACATATTTTACAGGTTATTTTATTTACGAAAACAATAGCGTGTATATATACGTCGCGTATATAGACCGAAAAAAACCATTCTTATACAAAAAAAAACTACATAAAAGCATCTAAGCAATAATTATATAATTAAACTTACAGTTTATAGGGTTTTGTTTTTTCTTGTGGTCATATCTGTGTAACTAATCACATTTTCCCACGAGGAAAACTATAAATTTATTTACTTAAATTTCCTACGAGGAAAAAATCGGTAAAGTCACATGTTGCTATTTCGATTACACGTTGTGGACTACAAAAAATTACTGTTTTCTTTTACCATTTACAAATTACACCCGCTACCTTTTTTCTCTCTTTGGAAGATAAAATAAAAAATATTTTGCACACTAAAGAATAGTTGTTGTTATACTCTTTTTAAAAAAATAATTCCGCAAAGTGTTTCATATGATTTTTTATTACATGGAAAAGCATTTTTTCTACGACAAACAGATTTTATCCATATACAGTTGTATTAAAAACACACTGAATTTATAAAAAATATGGATAAAATTTATTATGTTGTTAAAATTGGCATACATATATATTTACTTTCTCGTATCAGTAAGATGTGTTTGTATTTTAGCTTTTCAAATCATTTATACCAAGGATTTGTTTATATATGATATATTCGTTGCCTCGTCTGTAGTTTGGTATTTCCATACGAAAAAAAGAGTACAGGTGAGCAAATGGATATTATAACACTTTTTCTGTCAATTTTGGTTTTAACCACTAACTGAAATTAAAAATATGGGTGCCGTCCAGTATGCTTGGTCTAGGATTTTAGGGTTCATAAATTTTTTCTGGAATTGGTTTTGCTCCCTAAATTTAGCCGAATTTTCTTTAAGGGTTATATAATAAAAAGTATTTTAATAATTATCTAAGCCTTTCATGCAAAATATTTCAACAGTTTTTTTCGGCAGAATGTTCCTAATCATTTTGACTTTTACTGGCATATACACACTATACAATACTATGGTACGTTTTATCGCGCCAAAAAAAAAAACTATAATCTATTAAGGGCAATTTTAAAAACACTGTTATTCCATACGAGGTTAATCGGTGGTACATTTTTCAGTCGCTGCTATTTTCGTTGTGATGGTAGGTGGTTACCAACGGTTCAAAAATTTAATAAGAAATGATACGACTCTTATTAACTTAGGGAATACGGAAAGAACTTCATATGCCCTTAAAAATCACAAAAATGTGTTTTAAAAGTAAAGCAAGTAAAAAAAACTATTACTTGTTTTTTATTTGAACAGTGCGATAATATCGCTTTTGTACGCATGTTTGCAAAACCACACTATGTAAAGAAACTTGCACTTCGTAAATAAGTAAGGGTTCTTTTTTTTAATACTATATTGTTGTTTCAAACAAGCGTAAAAATGCACTGACTGACTATTTTTTCAGTGCTTTTTTAAGTGAAAAACACAACAAAATGTGCGAAGAATTACATTTAACAAAAAATCTTTTGAAGATGAAGCAAAAACACAGTAATATATTTTGACAGATACAGACATCAAATGTACAAAGATCATTATTAACTATTTTTAACATATGATAAATGATTTAAATATATTTGGATAGTATAAGCACATTTTTGAAGTTTTTGTGGTCAACAAGTTTTTGTACGCCTCTAACGAAAAAAGAAAAAATAATAGAAGGAGTTTGCTTTTCGTACATAAGTACGAGGAGATAGTATATTAAGAAAATTGACAGCAAACTATAAAAAAAAGTCGACGTGTTTGGCAATTTGCGACTCGTCGAATTCAATACAAATAGGATGACATTGTGTTTGTAGTAAGGTAGGTATAATCACACTAAAAACCAATGTATTTATTACATAATCTTGCACAATATCTGTTAATCATAATGCTGTGGCATACAAAATGAGCGATGTTGCGCTTTATTACACATCCCTGAGTTTTTCATGTCATTTTTATTATGATCATTGATCGTTAGCTACCAGGTAACACATTAACTATAAGTTAAGAGACGCCAATTGTAAAATTAAAAAGAACGAAACAGCACATAGCTATGCCGATCGGGTGCAATGTTGATGACTGCTTTAACGCTGTCAAGGTATAAACAAATTTACTGAATGGCTAAAAATTTGTAAAATTAGTGTATTTTTTTTATCTATTTTTTTTATGTCGGGTGTAATGTTTTCTTTTTTTTATGTGTTTTAGTTCTGTTTGTATGTGCCACTTTAATTTTGCCCTTAGTTGAGCAAGACTTGAAAACTTTATTAAAGGTTTTGCAACATGACGTATCTGTTTGGTACGCACCTAAAAAAACACAGCTCTTTGACATATGCGTATACGCGTAAAGTTATATGCCCAACTTGATTTTTAGATTATACAAAAGATTTTATTAATTTTCTTTTATCACAGGTACAAGAAGTATCAGTACATTAACTTTATTATAGCTTATATCACATGATTAAAATAATAACTGAAAATATGCGAATTAATCATAAAAACACTTTTATTGTATATTTTTGCATATGAAGACCTAAAATTCAAATAAAACGTAACATTTTCTTTTATTATAGTTTTTAAAGCAAAGGAGTAGTTAGCCCGGCTCATCTAAGCTTATTTATTGTGCCAGAGAAGTTACAATATAATTGGGCGTACTAAAAACTAGGAACGCGTAATTGCAGAATTTTATTAATGTTAATAACGTCTGATAGAGCAGCTTTTTCCAAACTTTTTTTTAACGCGACCCCAAAACAAAATAGTAAGTATTTTTGCGACCCAATTAGTTGCAATTGAAATATAAAAAATCTATCAAACGGCGTAAAAATTTTACATGTTATTACAAAGTATAACCAAAACATAAATTGTATGCGACCCCAAAAAAACACGGGCGACCTTGGCAAAGGGTCTCCCATCTAGTTCAATATACTCTGTACTCAGTTGCGTACCTGGCAATTCTTAAGCTAGGGAGACATCAGTGTTTTTGTAAAAGAATGGCTAAAAACCATTTTTATTACTATTTTAAAAGACTAATTTTTTTGATACACAATTTTTTGCACTTTTTGTTAGCTATTTACATCAAAAAATCTCTGCACACAGAAAGCCCCCTTACATCAGGCGTATAAAATTTTCATCAGAGGACGGTTCACCCCCTATCCTCTTTTTCTGCCGGCTGGTACGCGCTCGGCTGCGGTAGAAACAAATGATAACGAGATGTGCCACCGTTGAAGGTTTAAAGTACATGTTAATCATATAAAAACTTCTACGAAAAAAAAACCCGCCAGGAAGAGCATTTATTGGTATATCACGAGCAGTTTCTTGTACGAAAATTTAAATTTTAAAGATTAAACGCACACGCTACTTTTTTTGTTGATCTGATATTACAAAGCCGACTAGTAATGTATATGAGCAAGGTCATAACTTTTAAGATAATTAGCTGCATGTTGCATGTCGATAATGTAAACTGTTTTATAAAAAGTGTTAGGCTCAAGTACAAAGTTGGTTTTTTCTTGAAAAAGGTTTTTTACCATATAGTAAAAAGCTCAAAAAAGATATGGATTTTTTGGTGAGGCATACCTTAAGTAATCAGGTTTTGAGGCAGCATATTTCAAAAAAATTTAAGAATCTGCTTCTAAGTAGAAAAAATTTACACCATAATATTGTAAAATGTCTATTCAGAATGTATGATATTGTGTCTTGTCCGTAATATATAGTTTTTGCATATAACTTTGCGATTATATCTTTTTTGCAAATAGTTAATAAGTGATTATACAAGATCACAAACAATGACGGTATCTAGTTTAGTACAGGCATTTGTTCTTTGTTTGGTTTTCATATTTCTATCAATTTTCGTTTCTGATACAGTATTGAAAACTCATAATGACATTTTTTTAACTCTTAAAAACCGGGTTGTTGGAATGTTTATTTTATTACAGATGCAATTAAAGACTACATAAATGGAATTTTAATACACAAGAAAACAGAAAAAAAAGAAAAAATTAGAAAGCAGAACAAACATAACCTATGAATGCAAAACTTTATTTGGAATATAAGCAAGCATGGTATCAAAAAGTGCAAAAACTCTTATTTAAACGCCATGATAACTCACATAGATTACATGCAGCCCTTACACCAAAAAAAAAGTAATAGCGAGTGCTTTTGTAATTTTGGTATTACGAGTATATTATGCATGTGGTTTTTTTATATATCAAACTTATTTATTTTTTTTTATTGGCATCTTTATTACAATATACATAATCTACAATATGCTCGATCTTTAAAAAACAATTTGTATTTCATGTTTCACACTTTTTTTCCACATTTTTTTTTATTTCTATCCAGTATTTATTTTCATATGATTGCGACCAAATTTTTGTTATTGTTGATTTACATTCGTTTATTAAGTTCTCACCTATAATATTTACTAAAAAACCTCTTTGTAATTATTAAATCTATACAAAGCTAACCCATTTGACATAATATCTCGTGTTTCCTTCTCATCTTTTTTTTAAGATATTTTCACAAGTTATCAAATTTATTGATGTGATAACAATCGTCATTTTTCAAACCTTATAAGTGGTTAGCCACCATATGTTCAAGATATTATTTTATGCAGCCTTTTAGAAGGAAGGGTAAATGTAAATAATAAGGATGCTAATAAGGCCAGAGGCACATCTAAGAATTACAGGGCCCATGCGCAAAATTTTACGCACATAAAATCTGATAAAATTTTTTTTATTGTTCTATTTGTTATATTTAAAGCATTTGTGTATCCGTTTTTTTTTTAAAACTATGAATCAATTTATATAATAAGAATTATGATGGTAGGTTTATGAGGCTGCCAAAGCTTTAGAAAAACATAGAATTTGTTGTAAGAAGAATTCCAATGCACAAAGAATATTAATTATATTAGAAACACTATTTTAGCGATATTAAATGTGTGTTTTATGCAAAAAAAACCAGCATAAATAAAAAAAAAATCAACAAGCTGAGAAAATATATTAAGAAAAGGGCAAAGACATACAAAAAAATCTAGGGTAGCAAATATTCGTAAAAAACCCGGGTTTTTCAACAGCTTTTTGTGGAAATTTTGCCAATTGTTGATATTTAACATTATATTTTTAGGTAAATCATAGTATCTTTTGCTGGTGTTTCTGTTTTGTTCTCTAACAAACCCGTACGCAAGTGTACACAAATCGCAAATTTACAGTCATTTAACTCTAAGTTGCATTGGTTAATAATAAAAAACGCAAAATACTGTATTTTAGACTATCTGTATACCATGTAAACGCCTTGAATACAAATATCAAATACTTACGGGTAATAATATATATAGAAATTGCGATTTCGAAGAAATACAGACATCTACACAGATAAATATGCCGCAAGTTTGGTAAAATAAACTATTGGCAATAAAACTTTCAATGTATAAATACACTGCTTTAAAGGCTTACGATATCCTATGGTATACGCAAAAATCTAACAAAAGGCAAATTTATAGTAAAAACGGTAATATCTTAGAAAACCCCTACTCAAAGAACATAACAACTCTTGAAAACCCCTAATGAATCAGTTCGACTCAATGCAGCTGTACATAAACCTCTTTTTCTTGCACCTCTTAATGAATTAATAAAATAATGTATTAGAAGCAATACTAGAACTGCAAAAAGTGCAATAACTTATATTTTTTAAGACTGTAATGTAATATAATCTAAGTAAGTACTTGTTGGTTTAATTAGTAGTTTTTTATTTTACAAATGTTTTTCAAAATGTTTTTTTTTTATTTTTAATGTTTTAAAATGTCATATTTTTGGTTTCTTTAGATTTTTTTAATAATACCCTTGTGTGCACAGACAGAAACATACTTTGTACAATTTACAGCAACACGTACATAAATTATAATACTTTTAATAAAATCTTTGGCTTTTACACAATTGCAACATGTACTTTATAGCAACTCATTAATATGTATAATTTTTTTTTTTTTGCTTTTTAGTTATACAATAGTTTAAGGTGTACTTTGTATATAAAAAATTTAGACTGTTTGTGCGACCGTACAAAATTTACTTAAATTTGCAGTTTTTTACAATTTTAGGGGCCCTAAGCATGCGGGGCTCATTGATCAGCATTCCGCTGCGCTATATATATATAGATTTCGGCTTAATACGGCGTATATTATACAATATATAATACTTTTGGCTCTGCGTTTAGATCTGGCACACCCTCACGAAAGAAAATTTGGTACCATTTTTACACCTTCCAAGTAACAGGCAGCCCGGATTTGTATATCTTAGACTTGATGTGTTTGTTCTATTCGTCTTATAAGATAGATGTTTTTTGCCCGTAACGCTTGCCAAACCTCTCATTTCATACTTCATTGAATCATTTAGTACCCCTTTAGTCTATACATCAAACTTTTAACTAGATGGTCAAAGAAGTAATATTAGCAAAAGTTGCTACATTTTAAAGATTGTTCCAAAAGCTATGCATCAATAACAACATATCTTATCATGAAAGAAGGCTTTGTAAAAAGAATGCATTTGTATAAAAACTAGACAGTTTACCGACATAAACTTTTTGTGTACTGATATACAAAATTTTTTGAGTGATCTCGTTTTAAAACTTTAAGCACCTTGTTAAACCACATTAACATAAACGAATACTTGTGTTATTTTTTAGTCTGGAGAGCTAAGTTCAGCATTTTCTGAAGACTAAATTTTATTTAAAAAGATCCATATATTGATTTACTAGGGTCTACACAAGTACATAACCAAGTGTCGGAGAGCCGATTGTTATATCTGAATATTTTGTTGTACAAAAATATTTGTATGTCATAATATTTTATATCATATTTTTATTAATAAAAAAAATAAACTAATTATTTTTATCAGGATCGCAAACGATTTTCGGTGATGCGTTTTTATGTCAATTTTACACAGACTTGTTTAGATGCTTCAGTAAATTTTTAAACCTTAGTCAAAGGAATAAGAATTTTAAATTTTTAATATATATATGTTATATTCGCAACTGAAGAAGCTTGCTGTTGCAATATTTTTTTTTTTTTGTAGCATATCTTCTACGATTTTTTTAATAATATCTAGTTGTTTTTTAAACTGGAATCCCTCTATAGTAGAAAATTATTGTTAACATTCTTACATTAAATATTTGTATATTTTAAGCCTTAAATATCAACTGTAAAAAAATATGGAAGTGGCGCTTTTTATATGATTTTTTTCTTTGCATCAAGTTGTATATTCTTGCCGATTTCATTTTAGAGAACGCATGATTTATCATGTTACAGGGGTAAATAAAAAACAAAAAAAATACTTTTTCACGATTAATAAGAAACTGCATGAAACTAATTTTTGACGTTCCACTATATAGAGAGTATACTGTATCTTCGATATTCGCAAACATTTGTCTACTAATTTTTCAGAAAAAATAAAATATGTAAAAATACGCTTTTTTTGTTAGAAATTCAGGTCTAAAAAGAAAACATTGTGTTCTGCCTCATTTTGATAAAGATATGCTGTCTAGAGTTAAAACATCACATTGGGTAAGAAACCTATAAAAACGGAAACTTTTTGTGCAGGATAACCGTCTTAGTTTTGAACGAGCAACTGTTGATCATAAAAATATGATGATAAGGGTCATTTTGCGAAATATAATATTTTTATAAAAATTCATGTAGCGATTCTCGATAGACGCCCCAAATTTGAAAATTAAATTTCTTAACCCTTTTACACTTTAGACGGGGTCAAAAAGAATAATCCTATTTTCTGGAAGTTCTTGGATTTTAGATTTTGAT
>JAQFYM010006720.1:0-11336 GCA_034694785.1 Agrenia bidenticulata
CCTCATATTACTTGTTTATATAATATAATTTTCGCTTGTTTGTTCCTTTTTATGCCGTGTTATTACACTTCTCAGATTTGGTCATTCTTCATTGTTCATGGTGTGACATTTTGGGGTATTTATGTATTTAGGTAAAAATAAAGGAAAAATTTTATCGTTAACTTTTATAAAAGGCGTATCTATGTATTTATCGCTTTAAAATATTCAATAATTATTCATCAGCTGATCAATCACAAAGTTCATCAATTTTATAGCAAATAAATGCGCAAAGTATACAAAATAGGTACAAAAAATACATATTACTGCGAGATACGGTGTTTTAGTAAAATTTTGGCCAAATACAGAACTGCATAGAGTTTTAAGCAAATATAACTTATGAATTAATTTGTATGTTTGGGGTGTAACTTAACAGTTCAAACATACATATTACCTGGAAATTGGAGGTAGATGTGTGTTTATATACAGGGTGTCCGAAAAAAAACGGAACAGTATAATTTCGATTTAATTTCTACCCCTTAATTCAGGAGAATTACAATAAAGAAATCAATATTAACTTTGAATATTATGCAATTCAGATTGGTAAAAATGCCTAACAAGTCAACCCATTTATTGCCAGGCATACCAGGAATAGCTGGTCATTTTATTTGGATAATTTACACATACAGGCTTCATTTCGTCGATCGACGAGATGAAGCCCGACACGTCGTGACCTAAATGTAATAGGGAACAAATCGTCGGTCGACGATTTGACACCGTTAAGCTATTTTTATATCATTATGCCTGAAGAAATATAACTTCCGACCGACGAGTTACGACTCCCTTTTCTATTTTGGTACCGACGAGGTGGGCTCTATCTCGTCGATCGACTAAATAAAGCCTGTATGTTATAATTAGCCATACAAAAAAAACATGACGGTCTTGGTATGCCTGGAAAGCAAGGGGTTACTTGTTAGGTGTTTGTTCCAATTTGACGTGTATAATATTCAAAGCCAATATTCTTTTCTTTTATTGCGATTCTCTTCAATTAAGGGGTATACAATACATCAAAATTTTTCATTGTTGTATTTAATTACGGACACCCTGTATGATAAGATTTTTTTAGTACAATATGTATTTAAAGATATACGAAATGCTTTTTCTTTGGCAAGCAAAAAAATTAACCATTTTAAAACTTTAGTACATTTATAAAATTCAAAATTTTTTCCCGTTTGAAATTAGAAAAAATAGATATTTTCCACTCACATTACCAATTTTTAGTGACTGTATGCCTGATATTTTATTTAACAATGCTGCAATCATTTGCAGCAATGTTCACCATTTTTTGTTTATATAAGTCAAATCTATATTTTAGCTGATTATTTCAGAAGTACTCAAAAGAAATAAGCTGGAATTCTTTACAAAACAACATCAAAATATTTAAGATGACAATTTTTTTTAAACTTATATTTCTTTTCTTTGCTAAGACGCATAAAGCCTTTTTAAAAATAGTTTTAACTGATAAGTATTTGTATTCTTTTATTTATCGTGTTTTAGTAGATGAGTGTATTTTTTCTTTAAGTTGTTTATTCATATGAGGGTTTTGTTTTTATCTTTAGCCACTATACAGCAATAATTATTAATATTATATTCTATTTTTTTTCACATATTTAGCTCAATACATCACCACCTTATATCCACACCCCTTGTTTTAGTAAGAGTGTTTTTTCTACTCCTGGGATTTTTTTAATTGTTTTTAGGGCAAAAATTTCAAGGTGCCAATTTCCGGGTATAATCCAAGGAATTATTTACGGTAAAAAAACATTATTTAAGATAAATGGTAATTTCAGGGAATAAAATTACCATAGTTAAGTCGAGGAAATTAAAAAACCCCGTTTAAAAAAAAAGTTACGAAAGTAGAATGTTAATTAGGGAACGAAAAATTTAAAATGTATAATTACATTCAAACGAGTATAAAATATAAAAATCAAAATGGATATAAAAAAGCTAAAATAATACAAAAGTATAAAGAAAACCTACGAAATCTTTTATTATTGCATCTTTATGGCGTTTTAAACTTTTATTAGACATTTACGTAGATTTGTAACAATTTTTTTTTTTTTTTATATGTGAAAAGAAAGATTTTTATAAAGTTTTTATGTATATTTTTTTTTATTCATATAGAAATTTTGTTTCCAAAAAAATTATTCCAAAGAGTGGAATTTATAGAAGTAAAAAATGCTTTGTGTATGTCAGTGGCGTACCTAGAAATTTTTCTAGATAGGGTTGTCAGTGTTTTTACAAAAAATAGGGGTCAAAAACACGATTTATAAAGTGCAAAATCTTATTTTTCTTTTTTTAAGATTTTCTATCTTAGAGAACATTATCTATATTATCCTAAAGGAAAAAAAAATCCTATGGGTATTATACATAATAACGAAACCCATAGAAAAAAAAAAGTACACAACACTTTCAGGAATTTTATACTTTGGGTATGTTAAAAATTTTTAGGTTATAATAAAACAATAGGAAAAAAAAATATCCATTAGGTCTACCCAACGGATAAATTTCGGCGAAAACCCATGGGTTTTTTTTACCTATAGGGTTTTAAAGTGACCGTATTTTTCAAATTACCTATGGGTTTTTTGGAAAAATAAAAATAAAAAAAGGAAACAGATATAGGTAGTACAAAAAAACTGTCCATGTTGTAAAAAAACCATTGATATATAGCTTATCATATAGTTTTAAGCAAAAGTCTTGAACAGCATGAGATTGACCCATAGGATAAAATCCTATAGGTGCAAATAGTGAATGTTCTTTGTTTCATTTTTTTATTTTGAAATTTTTATAGAAAAAATTCTGCACAAAAAGCGACAACTTTAAAATTCGGGCGCAATTTTTTTTTTCTAGGGGGAGCACGTGCCCTTCTGCCCACCCCTCTGGGTACGCCACTGGTGTATGTCACAAAATCAATTCGAAAAAACAAAAATTTGTCATTGATATAGTTTAAACACAACCAGGGTGTCCGTAATTAAATAGAACAGTAAAAGTTTAACTTTTATTTTCAACCCTTAATTGAGTAGAATCGCAATAAAAGAAAAAATATTGGTGTCGTATATTATACAGGGAAGAATGTAAACATACATCCAACAAATATACCTCTTTATTTACATGCAGACGCACACCAGCTCACCCTTAAATGAGGCAATAAAAACATACAGGCTTCATTTCATCTATTCACGAGATTAAGCCCGACTCGTCAACCATAATTTCTAAAGGAAGACCTACTCTTGCAGATGCGTTAACAGGAATGTTTTTTTCATGGGCAAAAAAAATGATCTAAAACAACAAAAAAATATTTTTTATCTTCTTATGAAAAAATTTAAACAATATTTAAAAAATACAAATTTTTTAAAAGGATGATTTTTAGGGGTTTTATACGCTGCTAAAAAAGACTCCCTTTTTAATCAGGCGTGAGTTCTTCTAGGTGGGGCATTTGCCCCAGTTGCCCCCCTGATTACGCCACTGAACTCTTGCAATGAAATGTTGTATGTTTTCAAGAATAATGATTAAAAATTGGCTTTAATGTGAAAACTCGTCGACTGACAATAAGAGTTAGCATAGTACCGTACCACCAATGTACTGCCTGCCGAGTTTTTAAACGTACCTTACCGTTAAAAACACCATGTTTTTTTTGCAATTGTGTCCCGACCAGGTACGATACGGTACTGGTATGGTTAGGTATTTTTTTTAACGTGCAGTTTTTTTGTCTTTTATGGTAATAAACCTCTTTAATTTGGACGCTATAATTTTATTTATTTAGGTATTTTTATGTTTTTTAAAGAGGCAGTCAGGCCTTATTCAGTAAATAAATATAACGGTTACTGTAAAAAACACAAAATATGTTTTTGTGGGGGCGAAGAAAAGGAAACGAAAAATTGACAAGCCATTTCTATACTGGTCATGGCCTCCTACCATTATAGACGGCTTGTTTGCTTTTTCAGTTTACTTTATGATTGTATACTAATTATAGTTATAACACAATAATGTACTTTTTTTTTGTCCGCATTAACCGCATTAAAAAAGTTTTATATTGCCATTGAAAGGCTCCAATACAAAATTTTTTTGCTACTATATATAAATCCGAGTAATCTAAATTCTTACTATTTGGGCCCAAAATTCCAAATGTCTCTCTATTTAGAATTCCGGTATTTCGATTTTTCGCCGTAACGAATCTTGAATATTTGGGATTTATCTAATGTCCAATTCCGAATATTTTTAAGGTTTAGTATTCAAAATTCATATTTCAGAAATTACCGTGCATTCAGAATAATAAAATCTAGCTCTAAATTTGAGATTTGCCGAATATCAAAAATAATAATCCACGGCATTTCTAAATAGTAAGCGTTTCGACTATGTTCAACCAAATATACTCGAAATTACAAAATAAAACATTCCTATTAATATATAGTATAAAAATCTGGAATTCACTTTGTAAACGATCTAACTAATCGGAATTAAAAGTACTCCAAAGTGAAAAAACTCTGAATTCGATAACAAAAAAGTCCGAATAATCAGGTTTCTAAATGCCCGGTCTTTCGAATACAAATAATTTTGGCATCAGGTAATTATAAACAGTAAGAATTTAGAATAGTAATAATTTTAAATATTTAGAATTCCGAATATTGAAATTTGTAAAATTTTAAAATTCGAGTAATATAAATAACAATTATTCGTTATTCGATATCTTAAAAATTCAAAATGTTTTTTCGCACTAAAAACATCAATGCGCTATTAATTGCAATAATCCTTATATTATCATATCTACCCGGAATTGTTTCTACAAAAATACATAAAAATCATTTATTAGAGCTTCCATAAATCTTCATTTTTTAAAAAAGTTTTATAAAATATAGATTAAAAATTTAAAAATGTTTATCTTGTTTTTATATTTTCCAAAACGATCATTATGGAAGGTTTGTCAATTTGCATTTGCCCTATAGGGCCATACTTTTTTTACTACAGCTGGGGCGTAAAGTCAATTAAAAAGGGTTTCTCTAGTCAAAAAACACTTTTTGCTGTTATAAATGGCACTGACACTTTCTTAATTTAACACCAGAAGTTTTTTAATAGTAAAGATACTAAAAAATATTTATATTATCTTATACAGTAAATAATACCAGTAACTGTTAACTTACTAGTAACGCGCGCGAAAATTTCATTTTTTATTTTTTTTAGTACAGTACCTGTACCGAGCTAGTATTGGACTGGCACGGGAACCTTTTCTAGATTTACTGGCGTACAATACTGCACATTATGTTAACGAGTTGTGACCACCTTGAAATTTTGGGTCCTGACGGGGTAGGCTTCATCTTGTCAATCAACGAAATGAAGCCTGAATGTCTAAGAAAGCCTCATAGAAGAACGAGCTGTTTGGTTTAACTGTAAATAAAATATTAGTTTTTTATAGTGACAGATACACTTTAAGCGTATAATATCTGACACCAATTTTTGTCTTTTATTATGATTCTCCCATTTAAGGGTTATCAATGATAACGAAATTTTAAACTGTTCTATTTGATTATGGAAACACCGAAAAAATGATTGTTAGAAAACAATTTTAACTAATTTCAGATCAATTATGCATTTTTTTAAATTATTATAGATAAATTACACGATCCGTACGATAACGTACTAGAATGACTCATCAGTGCTGTAGAAAAATATTTTTATCTGAACGCCATTTTTTCTTGACTTTTTTTTAAATTTACTTTATTAAATCCCACTTTAATATTTAAAAAAAATTCCTTGTCGTAGACTCAGTTTTGACGCATATATACGTCATGGAAATAAGAGTAAAACACAACATAAAAGTATAATAGATAGAATAATCTGAGATAAAGATACAAAGTAACAATTCTGTCACTCCAAATGTATTGCTTCGTTGTTGACTGGTTGTCATGTATTTTTTTAACATTCAAATTTTCGAAAAAAAAGTAAAAAAATAAAAAATTGTAAAAGTTAATAAAAATGCATATAAAAATACATTTAAAGCATTTTTGGCCTATGACGCATTTTTACGTCATTATTACAGTGGGAGTTAAATTAACGTTTTATTTAAAGTTTTTTTTTATTAAAAAAAGTATTTATTATATAGTCTTTACTGTATTAAACAAATATATCAAAATTGTGCGCTTAATAACTTCGGGTCATTTTTAATGCCCGTGTTGCCCTGACTACGTTTCGTTTTCTCCTTTAATGTACAGATTGAATACGATTATTTTTTTTTTGTATTTTCACAAGAGATCTAGAATGATGGAACCACTTAATACCTAAAGTAAAAAAGGAAAACAATATGCGTAGTCGTTATACAAAAACAATACAAGAAAAACTGTTTGGCGCTAATGTGGGGTTCTGTTATGCATTCATTTGCGTTTAAATTTTTGCATCACAACTAGGGGAGGACCCCTGAGGCCCATGCCCTATATATTTTGCAAGAATACGATGCAAGGCAATTTTGCGAAACAAGACATAGCTTGTCGCCTAAAGAATTATTTATATATGATTGATTTTCGCTTCTATCTTTTAAGGAAAACAAACATAATAAAGAATAATCATTGCCAAATTTAATCTAAGCAACATCTACTGTGATATGTCAATTTTAGCCCCATGTATATTTTGTTTACCCCTATTTTCACAAAAAAAAGTCGAATTTTTTCTTATCTTTCCGTGAGTTTTGACGTAAATATACGTCATAAAGTTTACCCCATGGAAAATCAAAAAGAAGAGGAATAGTACTTGCTCACCTCCGAAAAAGACATTAGTCTGACATATACACCAAAGAGCGTAAATTTGACGAGGAGAATATGCCCAAAAACACAGACACCGTAAATAAAGTCCAAAATATGACACCGAAGTTCGAAAGTTTATCTTTGGCACCTGAGTTGTTAATTTTTTTAACAAAATCTACAGAGGTTTGAATATAAAACGAATATTATGAACAAAAAACGTATTTTGATACAATTACAAATTCTTTTGATCATTGCTTATATAATAATATTTTATACTACATTTTAGCTCAGAATAATACAAAAAAATGCCAAAAAAAGATGAATAAAACTATTATTGTAAACAGTTTTTTACAAAAAGATGAATTTCATGCATTTGTTGGCACTCTGCTACTTTTGTCGCTACTAAACCAAAACAATAATATTCTTTATGCTATAAATCCAGTATTCAGTTTAATAGCTCCATAAACTCGAAAATATCATTGGGAAGGTTTATGTTTATCTACTCTAAATTTACTTTCTTTTAAAAAAAAATAAAAAAGATGGATATATATTCAAAAAACCAAAGATATTGCATCCAATAACTAGTAAGTTTTAAAGATATTTATACCCGGGCGAAAACCTATTATTGAATGTAACAATCTGTCCATTTAAAGGCAGGGTTTTACATAGAGTGTACGCACCTAAAAAACCTACGAAATTATGCATACAAGTTATATAAACTTTTCGATTCGCAAACAACTTTCCTTTGAATTACGAGGTTGTTAAGCAAAAATCGACTTTATCAGATACTTTCTCTTCAATGACAACCTGCTATGACGGTAAAAACCCAGTTTTACCCATGGATAATTATTAAAATTTTGTGTGTATATCACTCAATCTTTTGGATAAAAAAATACATACTAACAGAACAATTAGAAAAAATAGAGGCATAAAAATAGAATTTTATAATAATCTTCCGGAAAATTTCACCTTTAATTATTTTTTTATAGCAGAAAAACTAGTATATATAAAAAACATTAAAAAAACAGGTATAATTTATATACTGTTTTTTCTAGTGAATCTGAGCACAAAGATGTAAAAACTTAGACAAGAAACAAGAAAACGGGAAAAAAGGAGATAAAAATGGGGAAAAAAACATGTCTAAGGAAGTCAAAAAATATAACAACAATATGAATGGGGTTGCTATATTTAACCAATCTCTATCATATTCTAAATTAACGCGTAAATCACCTTGTTGGGATCGTACACTATCTTTATTTCTGCTCGAAGTAATAATTAGTAACTGATTTATTTTAATGAGCCAAACCCAAAACAAAGCCACTAGGAACGCATTTACAGTGCAGTTAACATCAGATATCTATAATTTTAACCAGAGAGAAGTGAGTTCTCAATTCTGCCTAATATCAGATAAAAGGAGAAGATGCGTCGAATGTTATAATAATAACAAAAAGAGCAAGACAAATCACAAATGAGCATCTTGTGATAAATTTCTTCATTTTGGGGAGTGTTTTAAAAGCCATCATCGTAATAATAGTGACCAAGACCAAATCAATAAAATGAACGATCGAACAATAATTTAAACATAATATTATCCTTGGTGTTGCTATTAAATGCACAATAAATGCAATTTGTAAGCAATATAAATCGATTTACTCATGACGCATATTTGCGTCATAACTCACGAAAGGGTAAGAAAATCATGACGTATATTTGCGTCATAACTCACGGAAGAGTAAAAAAATCATGACTTATATTTACGTCATTAACACACTGGGAGTTAAAATCACAACTGTCGTTATAATACACGTTTCTATTATTTATATCATATAGTAAAATTTTCAACAAAAATTTACAAGCTTTTAATTACTAAAGAAAAATGAATGTGGTTTATATACTTCTATTTTTGCGTTGATAGCAAGAACTAATTATTTATAGATAGATTTTTTGTAAAAGCGTGTTTATACATTTTCGATTGGAAAAACATAAAATTTCTATAAAATTAAAAAATATTGTTTTTTTTTCTGAAATGAACAGAAAATATCAAACAGTCTACAAAATAACAAATATGCATTGATTTTACTTTATTTTTTAACTTACAGCGTACTTTTTTTAATTTTGGATTAAAACCCTGGATTGAATATAAAAATAATCCCATTTTGTTATAAAACAAAAATACACCATTTAATATCAGTAGTGTACGTAATTACCATTTTTTATCTAAACGCTAAGGTATCTATGTTTTTAAAAAACACCTATAATAATTACAAAAATACGTTGTATTGTAACAAATACCTATTTCACATAGCAAATATGAAAATATAGTGTAGTTGTAGATATAAACATAGTATAAAAATGTTTTTTTTGTAAATAACAAAAAATCTTATTCCTTATTGGTTTCTCAAACTTAATCTTTGTCTACAAAACCCAAGGTTAAATAATGTAGATAACAAAAGTAAAAAACACGCGTTAAAACTATTGAATAACGTTTTCTTGTTAATTGTCGCAAATATAAAATCGTTTGTCTTCTTCCGTAAAATTTATGGAAAAAGGTAGAAAGAATAGTAGTTAATGTAAACTTAATATTACTTATTACTGTCCGAGTTGTTGTTGCTTAATTTTGTGTTGTTGGGTTGGTTTCGATGTTTTTAAGCGATAATATGGGGCATATTATGTAAAAACTATGTATTTTGTGTCAAAATATTGTTTCAATTTTCCTTGTTATCCGTATTTTATTTTGTTGAACGTTTACAAAATATATTTTATATTAAAAATAGTATTATTTTCGTACCACGATTTTTCCCGTCAACTTTTGCTAGTACTGAACAAAAAGCTTAATATTTCATGTTTTCTTAAAAAATAGTAAGTTTTACTGACATTGACTGCCAAAGGTAGCCGTTTAATTGGCATTTACTGTCAAAAACAATGTCTTTTTACGTACGAAAATACGGGCTATATATTTTAATAGTAAAAATTTAATTTTTGATTTTTTATGATAGTTTAAAACTATCTTGTCTAGTTCAATCTGGTAAATCTGATATAGATAATAGGGTTCAAAGTTTTACAAAAAATAAAAATATCCCAACTACGAATAAGTATAATACAACTCTACATATTCGATCATTCGTATGCAAAAATTTTTTTTATACATAAAAACAAAAAAAACATTTTCAATGCATTTTAGTTTTGTATTTTATATTGACAACTACAAACAGTCTTTTTAAGTCGTAATAATCAACCAAAAGATGTTTCCACATACTATGTAAATACAACTAATAAAACTGGTTAGTCAGGACATTCTTTACAAGGTCTAACCAACAAAATGTAACTTAAAAAGTGATATGACAAATTTTAAATTTTATAAACACGTTTTTACGCAGTTTGATTATTACTTTCATGATAACATTTTCTTTAAAGTTACTAATTATCTTTTTAAATTTATTAAACCAACCAAAAAAAACTAACGAAAAGGGGTAAATACATAAAACACCACCTTTTGTTATACTAGATATCTTGCGGCATATCATAAAATGTGTTTAGACACACATATTATATATTTAAGTTAATGAACAAAAATCTTGCAAATAAGAATGTATTTGGATATTTTTTATTAAGGAAATTTACCTGTCAACTGAGATTTACTTTTTCTAAAATGGACTACGATTATTATCGGAAATAAGCCTTGTTGGTAGAGGTCTCATTGTCGAAGCTTCGAAGCTCCGAAACACAAGGGAAAAAATATTCCGAAACAAATTGAAGCTTCGAATATAAGTAATAAATATTATTCGTTTATATTGTCCGATTCCAAATCACTTTTCCAAAATAATGATGTAAAAATACAAGATCAGAAATTATATCATTGCCAAGACTCGTTCTTTTCTTTGTGCAAATATTCCCAGATATAGAGATCGCATTTTCTGCCTCCACAGAGGTTGGTTTTACGCTTTTACACGCATTATAAAAGTTTTGAAATATGCCTACTCTTTTTCCAACAATTTCGAATTTCTTTATCACGTCATATAAATGTAAAATCATTTTATTTTCGAATATGGATCCGAAAGTTGATCAGCATTTATTTGAATATACAGATCATTCTTAATACTATTGTTATCTGAATATATCGATTCCAACTTTTCATTTAAATGTAAATCCGGATTACAATAAGCAGGAAAATTTTTTTTAGCTAATATTTGTATATGTTACTGGCAAAGTGTACTTTTAGGCAAAGTAAACTTGGGATAACAAAGAGGCAAAGTGTATTTTTAATTAAAGTTGTTTATCACTGCCAATTACCTAGGCAAAGTACACGTTGCCTATACTCTAGACAAATAAATGACAATTCATAAATAATAAAATATATTAATTAACCATATATACAATTTGCGATAAGAAATAAACATCAATTTTTCAATTATTTTATATGGCGAATTTTTGTCTATATATATTCCAAAATGGATCAATATAATGATGCCGAAAAAAATACTGCAGCTTAAGCAAGTTAAACTTCGTTTTCATACAGAAATTAAGGAGAAAAGAAAAAAACTGGTATAAAAAGGCACTCACTTTTACTCG
>JAQFYM010006721.1:0-11335 GCA_034694785.1 Agrenia bidenticulata
ATGGAATAATTAATAATAATCAAACCTACTTGATTATATGTACGTATACTCGTAGAATCTCTAAGAGCCATCGTAAATATGCAGCAATACTTACTTTCATACTTGCAAAAAACCTACTCCAAGGGCAAGTTGCTACAAAAAGCCCGTTAGTATCTATAGTTGATATTTAACCTAACCTTAATAGTTCAATAGTTAACAATATCCAACTTCACACACGTTATTTTGAAATCCTTTTGACTTAAAAAAATTCAAGTTTTATCGAATTGAGAACTTATTTCGTGGGGCTGAACTTTTCAATACATCAACCATTTTGACCTTTGTTTTTTAAGCTTTTGCTATTTATAAAATGTAACGAACATTTAAAAAGTTTTCCAAAACGCATAGACCATTTCCCTCATTTATGAGTGATAAAAAAACTGCATTCATATTGTAAATACCTAACGTTTTAAATCTCATATGTGGTTAGCACTTAGACAAACAGACAACCCTAAGCTGACAAACCTTTAAGAACGGATTGAACCTATACAATTTTTACTATACAAAATATAGTATACGAAGCTTATCTCTTGAAACTGTACCATCGCTGTGACGTAAAAGCCAAGACGCACACATTCTTACAGTTAGTTGTATGTAGCCATAGTCAAAGCAACTGCAAATTTTTTCGTGGACCGAGAAAACAAATTACTATTCTACAGTTTGGCATTCACCAGAGAGAACAAGAACGAAAGGACATATCTTGTAGAAAGATTGAGCATCATGCAGGATGACGCTTGAACTTATAGCACTTGCTGTTGCTAATAATATTAGTACGACTATTGAAGGCTTGGTTCGTGGTTCATATTACTTCCTGACGTAGGCAGAAAACCTGCTTCTTACCTTACTGTATTCGCAGTAATTCGCACCTCCTATTTCTCCAAGAAAAATAGAGCGCAATCACAAAACACAGGCATCAATCTTCAATGCAACCATGTCTGTTCATACTTTTACAATGTGTATTAATATAAAAAGTTATTTTTATTTTTACTAACTTTAACTTGTACTAACTTTTTTTATAAATGATGAGTTAAGCAATAATTTTCTATTCAATTATTTAATTACTACATGCAACTTTTTTTTTTATCACAAAAGCAGATTTATCTGGTAAAATGAGAACAATGTTTGATGAAATCTAGAAACTACAGTTGGCGTAAAAATGCACTTTTTCTGAATAAAATAAATTCTTACCCTTTGGACCCTTGTTATCTGGAATACAGTGTTTCTCGGGTAAAAATTTATGGCTGTAAATCCCAATTGCACAATTTTTGTGTACAAAAAAGTGTTTCAAGCATGAAAGTCTAAATCCTATTAGAAATTGCCAAATCCATGCATAATCAATCTCTGAAACAATCACGTATTTCTATTTCCTAAAATCGATTTATCAGAATTATTATCTCGAGGCAAATGGAACAACAAGAGCACATAGTACTGAGAACTTTTCAAATATAAGGAAGGATAACAGATGACAGAGATATCTGAAAACTTTTTCCTGAACTTATAAAATAAATATATTTTACCTTCCGATTCGAGTCAGCATTTCAAACTTATGAGTTAAAAACAAATTCTATGCTTCAAAAACCAATTACTAAGGAAATTGGCTCGTATGAAATGAGTTTTCTAGAAACAAAGTATATATTTTTTGTTATTTTTATTACAAAAGGTTAATTTCATATGAAATGCTTAAATGTCAAAGAAAAGCAAACAATCTTATAAAGTATCAGTATTCAGAAGAAAAAAAAGTCAGTAAATAAATAAAACCATTTCTATTCAAATACCTACTTCCGAATACTATATTTTAGCAATTTCAACAATTACAACTTTTATCTATTATTTTAAAACAAACAAAAATGTAGAAAGGCTACCCAAGACCATAATGATAGAGAACGACGATTCCATAAAAAAATTCGAATCTAAGCGTAGAGGAAATTTGAAAAGTCGTTGCCATCGTTGAATTTTATTAACGAAGATCATTAAGCAGGATTTAACAATGTGGGAGGAAAGACTGACATCCACGGACTCTCAAAAACCACCAAGAGTAATTGCATGGAATTAGGGAGTTTGAAGTTATAAGAGAATCAGGGGATGATGTACTTGCCAGCCTTCAACGAAAAAGCAGATAATGCAAAAATAAAAGACGAAATAGGAAAAATTTAGCTTCACTCAAAGTCACCACAGTCACTAGTTGGGAATCCCACTCATCCCATCTTAGTCGGTACTAAGCAACGCTCCATTAGCTTTTGAGTGAAACTGGGGAAACCCTCTAATTTTGGTAGCCCATACAAAAAATGTCTAACAATCTAGCAATCTAAGACCGTACTTCATGCTACGGATCTTATTAAATTATTTTAACACAGACAATGGTACTCTAGTTTTTATTCAATGAGCAACCATAACTTACCCTAGCTTCTAGCTATGTTTTTGATTTAGGAATGAAGCTTTAGCACATGATTTGGAACCAAGTAAAGCTAGATAGGCGTAACCAACTATAATGCCTCACAGTTCTCAGATTTAGATCTTCAAGCAATAGAAAGGAGAAATGAACAAATCACGGCCTTTCTCCGGTTTCTATCTTCGACCATAATAACAAGATTAATTACTCTGAGAAAACTGTCATGCCTTAGCTCAGATTTGAAGAATGAATTTAATTCTATATAATCTACACTAAGGGGACCATTCCTAACCCTATGGTTATCACCAGCTCATCACAAATCACAAACCTCAACTAATGAAAGTGAATGGCTCGAGCTTCCATAAAAGAATATTATGCATAAAGTGCCTACCCACGCAAACCCCCACGCTACTAAGAATTAAACCAAACATTAATGAGCTCAATTTCGTAATCGTATGGCTAGTTTTTGTCAAAACCGACAAGTGTCGTCGTCCGCATCTTATAATAAGGCATGGCGACGTTCCATCTCAGGAGAAAGTGTGTAGGAGGACAAGAAAAGGGATGACCTGTTTTGAATAAAAGGCAACCGGACTCTTAAGCTATGGTGACACAGGCCCCTGGTATATTATCAATTGGCATAGGTTCTAACTTAAATTGGGGAAATCATCGAGTCAAGTTATCGGTAATATTTCAAACCTATCTGTACCAGAGAGCCCAAAGGGTTAGAATATGTAAATGGGGTGGTAGTGATGGTGGTGGTGATGCTTCCTAAATTCTAAACGGAATGGTAGGGGAAATGGATCCCAAATCTGCTTTCTCTCTAGCCAGAGAAAAGGGAAGGAAAGATCAAGTAGCACTGTCACTTGTGGAGTTCCCGTCCCCCTGTCCACAACTAGATTGTAATAAGGTCTGTCTATACTTTGGAATCTGGGCTGGTATCTACTATTGAGAATTCTGATTGAACAGCCCAACATTGAACAGAAAGTCTGTGGGGTCATATCTCATTCTGTCGCATTAAAATTCCTTCAATCGTGAACACGATAAGCTTAGACTATAAAACCTTTGTTACTTTCTCAATCCTGAAATCCAAACCGCTGCAGCTCGGACTCTGGAATTACGAGGAGTAACGCGGAGGAGGGAATTTGATCTTGGTGAAGAAACTCCAACTGTAAACTGGTACTTTCTTTCGTAATCTCATATTTTTAAGACCGACATTTAGACCTTGAATTGGCCCCTTAGGCTTGTATGTTACAAATTACATAGGAGACACTGTACTTTCTAATACTTCCTTCAGAACATATAGCTCTCCGGTAACTATACATATACTCATGATATATTATCCTTTTAGGGGGAAAGTAAGAACGACGAATAAGGAAGGCTCAGTTCAACCTAAGCGTTTGCTCTAGCACTTAGCTGTAGAGGACACGTCTCACGATGACTCAACTCAGCGTTTTCAGTTTCAAAAGTAGGAAATCCTTTCAGTCAACCTGTCCCAAGGCTATATATCTCATCGTATTACTTCAGGTAAGTGGAGTTTGTTAATTTAATCCTAGTTGATTAAAGTTTAATACAACTCTAGAAGTCGTAGGAGAGACTTAAAATTGGTGACAAGGAGTATCATAACCCTAAAACACTACAAGGAGTTTTGTTACCTGAGGTTGGTACGTGGGAGTGATATTGGATCATCGCATCGCGTGGGATCACAATACACACGATGAGAGAGTTTAATGTTATTGAGATTAGCATATAAAGATAAATAAATCCTCTATAAATCCTTCTGGATTTGACGGTTTTCATGTTTATCAATGACCTGTTTGATCCCTGTTTGAGACAACTTGTGAGTTGTTTAAGATTTCGAATAGAGGATTATACAGTAAAGGATTTCCTAACCAGAAATCAACGGCGGGGTAAACCTTTCCACAAAAATCAATTATTTTGATATTAATGGTCTTCATTATTAAATCGTGCCTACAACCGAATCCCAAGCCTAAGGGCTGCTGGTATTAGTCTGAAGCAACCCTTTCTTGAGTAACCCTTCTAAAAAATCAACTAATTTAAAATCCTTAACAAATTCTCTAAACACGGAATTTCCTTTGATAATTAATAATAGTGTATTATAAAAATAGAATTGCTAATTTCCGCTTCTTTAAACGACTGTCATTTTCTCCTTCAAAAGATGAAAGAAAATGCTCATTCTGCAATCAATTTCCTGAATTTCCTGCTTAAATCAAAACTAATAACCTCTACATGGATTTATGTGTTATTCGATCCCCGTAGAACCTTGAGTGATATGATCAGGAAACACTTCACTGATTTTTCTGAGAAGGCACGAAATTGAAAACATTACCCCTGGCAGGCAGAGAGGAAGGTTCATAATAATTTCCCATCCTACATTGAAAACAGCAATTCCTAAACTTTTGTCTTGCCTGTTTTTTCCCAAAATTCAACTGCTCACCCCAAGCTGTAGTTTCGGACAAACTAACCGACAAGTCGGACAGAATATTTTATATTTCGAAAACGATGTGAGAGCAATTCTCTGTAAGAAGGCCTTCGGGCTGAGAAAGAGTGAAAGGCAGAAAAGTGGATCCTATTTTAAGTAAAAAATTAATGCTCACTACTGTGCTTTGTCGATATAGAAAATCCACTTTCCATGCTGACATAAAATGATTTGATTAACGTCTCCTGTTCCCCGAGTTCAATCTAACGATGCATGTGAAAGAGATCGCACCTTATTAAAGCAAAAAGGTCCAGCTCATATTTCTCACCTAATCTCGCCATTACACTGCACTGAATTGGCTGGGCTCGTTTTACTTACCAGAATTTATTACACTCAGACGTAGACTCCATTATTTCCATATTGAGATATTGTAAAACGGGGATGGTAGTTGAAAATCGCATTACGTAGGAAACCCGAGTTTTTCCATTATGTTGAAATCGGTTCTACACATGACGATCACAATTACAGAATTATTCTAAAGCCATAAAAATTTACTTCATACACTTCATTTCAATTCGAGTCAAATTTATTTCAGCACTTTACCTTTGTAAAGTTTAAGCGCTGTATAATTTTCAGTGTGTGCAACCCTTTGTAGTTAAGTTTTGAAATTTGAATCCATCTAAAGCTCGTCCAATTAAGGTTGAGAGAAAAAGGAGAGAGTTAGTGAAAGAAACATTTCGGGGAATCAGGAGATAAGTGACACTAAATTGGGTTCAACTTTTACTACCAAGAAGAAGAATATGAGGCAATTTGAGTAAAGAGAGACGAATGGGAGTCATTTAAAAATTTTACGGCATTGTGTTTGTACTGCATCATTTACTTTTCTAGAGTTATTCAATCATCTCCAAATTTACGAAGAGCTTTTTCTAAAATTATTATCCATTGTGCCTTTCATTTACGTGATGAAAATCATTTTCAAAAACATGTCTAAGGTATCTCTTTTTATTGAAATCCTTTAACAGACTTTACCGTGCATGCCAAATCCAAACTAAAAAGATTTAGGTTGAGAAAATTTAACGAGGAGATGGTTCGTTTCATAAAAACGTATTACAAGTTATTACCCAAGCGTTGTTCAATAAATTACTGAAAATTAACTTACTTTACTTTCTGGCACTAAAAAAACTATACCCAACAATCGTACTGAGGAAGATGGGTGCTCAAACAAACACATTTAATTGGATAAAACGAGGGCTACATTTAATTTCCTGAAATCGTAATATTCCTGAAACATTCGAAAGATACAATATTGTATTTATTGAGAGACAGCTAGCAACGCTGGAAGTCTCTTGATGTCAGGATCAGAGACAGAAAAGCTATTCTATGGCTATTTTGTGGAGATCAGTCCTCCTCCCTAATTCATCATCTGAGGACAACAAATGACGACAGCTAATTAATTTCTTTCTCAATGGGTATATGCCCGGTTACTCTTCTAATCACGACCGTGTCGTATGTTAAACTTGAGTTTAGGCATCGAAATTAATGAATTCTAAATATAATTTTTGAGCTGGAATAGTAGTAGCGTAAAGTATTTTTTCACTGTCAACTGTGATGCATTTAGTAACAATTGCAGTAGAAGAATTGTCAGAGTCATCGTTTTTTCTTTGAAACAATTATTATTGTCACCCTTCTAGTTGAATTGGTTTTTTCCGATTCGGCTAGACAGCTACAAATTGGCAAGTGAAAACATAAAGTCGGTGAGACACTAGATTCATTCAACTAAAAGGTATAATGACAGGCTCATTTTCATTCACCAATTTATTCTTGTGTAATTTATTCAATTACGTCCACATAGCCCATAGAATTGGATATACCCAGTTACTCTCACCGACTCGACTTTCACGTACTAATAGATCACGTTTGGGAGGGCACTGGGCAGTGACAAATAGCTTTCACAATGTTTATACTTCAGAACCAGCAGTAGCACGGCGTTCATTCCTAATT
Organism: Agrenia bidenticulata; assembly: GCA_034694785.1. Classification (NCBI taxonomy): domain Eukaryota; kingdom Metazoa; phylum Arthropoda; class Collembola; order Entomobryomorpha; family Isotomidae; genus Agrenia; species Agrenia bidenticulata. The sequence goes on from JAQFYM010006721.1 coordinate 6,864, forward strand.
AAATATATGACAAGCCTAATCCAACCTAGTGCTTTGAGCTGAATAGTCAATGCATTAAATCCAAGCATACTTTGGGCACGTTGGACCTTGGGGCTATATGAAAATTGCTAAAAACTTGTGGTTTGCAATTTTCAATTTCGTTGTATGAATTCTGACCCCGTCGGATATCAGTTTTAAGCCAACGGATCCAGAATACATTGCCTGATTTCACGATGTTTCACAATAATGCGAGACTGTTCATGTTCAAAATAACACCGGAACATACATTATGAACCAGTTCGCCGCCCACAGTGTCCGGAAACGGAACAGTGGACCGATAATCCTCTCAAGTATCCGGATGCGAGTTAGGATAAAACCAATTAATTAAATTCAAGATCTGTTCGTGCAACGAGGAAGCGTTGTGATCTTAGTTTATATTTGATAATATGCTAAATAGAGACTTCATAATTTACTTGGTCTAAATCAGATTCTAAATTCTAGCTCACGCAGAGATAGAATTAATAAATTCGGGTGTCTTTTAGTGTTTGGTTGGAAGATTCGTATTTCTCTTGGATTATGTGAAAGACTTGATTCTCTCAAGTTCCAGTGGCTGCTCCTTTATAAATTCGATGAAAATGATGGATGGGTATAATTACTTTACTGACAAACTTAACATTATTATGGGTGATAGTACTTCTTTTAATATTGCATTTCTATTATGCAAAAGAGACTTGGAAAGTAGAAAAGAATGGGGCTCTCATTTTACTCACATCTTACTATGTACTTCATGAGAGTTTTAAACTGACAATGGCTGGTTAAGTCAGAAGCATCATTCGAGTTAAGATAATCCCTCTCAAGTATTTTCTTTGTTCGAAAGCCTTTCTCCCCCCTACATCTCTTTGTGGGTGATGAACAATCAAAATTGAGATGAAAATTTTCAAAAAGCTGCAGTCTAAGGTACTAAGATTAAGAAACTGCTCAAAAGTATGAACAGCTAGATAGAATTGATACATACATACTAGGATAGAACATACTTATTCAGCTCAATGTCCCTTGTGAGTTGGTTATTATATTAAAAAAATTCCAAATACTATACACGTATTTGGCAGCTTTGCCTGGATCAAGGGATTTATAACTTATTTTGATGGAATATCATATCAAAATGTCACATAATCTTAAAAAATTCATATAACTTAAAAGACTCCTTTCTGTAAGGATTTAAAATTAAATTTTTAGGGAAAGAAATTTTATATTGCTAAATTGATTCAAGAATTGAGCCATTTTGCAATCCAGGTTTACGAAACTTTCACTGATCCTCAGTAGAGTAAAACCTGGTAGAATTTACTAGGCTATAATTTGCGTAGATTGAAGCACAAGTTAATGATAGTATGTTTCTTCCTTTTATTGAGACAGAGGCTCTCGAACTTCTCGACTAGGCTCTTTACGAGTTGGTGGAAATTACCCATTTTAAGAGAGAGTAAGGAAGACAAGTTAATCACCTAATTGAATTTTTATTGCATCTAAAAAATCATCAGGCTAAAATCCCTTGAAAATACAACGTGGGTTAAATAGTCTTATAGACTCGTAAAATCCAGATAGCTGTATCGAATCTGAAATCCATAGCGAACCATGCATAGTCGACTGACTATGGAGAAAGTAACATGAAAACAATATCATTAATTCTTTGTCATGATATAGAAAATTGAATCACCAGAATGGGCTTAGCCCTCTATAAAATATTCTAGAGTGTTTACAAACGAGAGAGAAAGAGGAGATTTATGTTTGATGGAAATTGAATGATTATAATACGAGTTGTTCCGAGCCTTGTCACTTATCCGTAGAAATAAAACACTAAGCTTGAGCGAGTTGTCTACAGAGGAATAGGGGACTTAAAGATTTGACATTTATTATTTCCAGATTGGTCTTGTTAAATCTGTCGCAGAGAACTTTTACAATCCCGATTACGACGAAGAATTTAATCAGGAATGGTTGACAGGGGGACTTACAAGTTCAAGTCCGAATAAAATGCTAACCTCTACCTCTGACAACCATCCACTCGACAATTTAGAGGAGCAGTTGAAAGCAGAGGATTTCCAAAAGAGACATTTAGGTTCCATGGCTGCTCTCTCAGGATTAAAGTCACGGGAAGGGATTCCTAAAATGCCAAAGCGACACATGGGAGCCATTGCTGCTTTAAAGGGTGCGAAGCCGTCATCGCAGATACCTTTCAAGAGACACTTTGGGTCTGCTGTCGCATCAAAATCTGGATTTCGATCTCCCCTAAACCAAATGGCTGTCGAAGGCTTCTCCTATCCTGAAAGTCAACGGACTGATAAACGGCACATGGGCGCGTTGGCCAGATTTAATTCGAATCAAAATACATTCAATCGCGTTCTTAAATCTGGTGATGCTCTCGGTTTTGAAGATGATGAGGCAGAAGGAGATTTCTATGATAACCTTGCTAATGTCCCACTTACTCCTGATTCCAAGACCGTTTTGCAAAATGAAGTGAACACTGATACGGGGGACTACTTGGATGATCCTGTCACTTTCAAGAATAAAAGATTTCTAGGTTAGAGAAAGCCTACATTTTCAGCATGAGATAATGTCGATGTTTAAATATACATTTTCTTAGTTGATTGATATGAATTGCGTGGGATATGAAGCTTCGGGTGGTAGTTTCCAATCTTTTACCAACTCAAGGGATACAAGATGAAAATTTTAGATCCTATTTATAAGCCCTCTATATCGAAAACCTAAAACAGGAGACCCGATAAAAAGAGTGTCCAATTATTTCCAAAAATTTATTATACTAATGGTAATTTGGGTACAAACGAGTAAAAGATTTTTCTAATCTTAGCTCTTAGAAGCAATTTTGTAAGCATGCGTTTGATGATTTGATCTGAATTAGTCTAGTTTGAAATAATTTAGAATAATGACATGTGTTACCCAAAGCTGTTAAGATTGGTTTGTAATGCTAATAGGGGTGTTGATATTAATTTTGGGTAACTTATTCATTCACAGGTTCTTTGGCAAGAGTGGGATGGTTTCCGAGACAGTTTCGTGGTGTAGTGTCAGGAAATCCATTTGAAAAACGGCATATCGGAGCGGCTGCCAGAGTGGGTTGGGTTCCCGTTTCTAAATCGGATCGAATGGTACTAGGAGATGCTTTAGGGGAAGGAGGATTCAAAAGAAATATCCAGTCCATGAGGCGGATGCAGTTCTCAGCCCCCAGTCTCTGGGGAAGGCTACGTGCGAGAAGAATGGTTTGAGCATTGTATCTCACTGGAGTACCTAATCTTATAAATTACGAATACTAGATTATTGTAGTTTCATTTTGAATTGTTTCATTTTAAGAATTTATTGTTACACATACATGTAAAACATAAATGTATGCGTTTGTGTACACTGTACACATCATTTAGACACATTTAGAAAATATTACTAGTCTCAAAAATCAATTTTAGCACGAGCGTACATGGTCACGTATTTTTGTGTTTCAAAATACACCCTAATCCCAAATCTATTAAAAAGAACATCCAATCCCTTTCAGATGGCAAGAAATTGTCATCTTGAATCTTGACAATCTTAAAGTAGTTTCCTCATTTCCTTACGACTCCCGTTCTTTTTTATCCATAAATAAATAAACAAAACTCAAGGTAGTGTAGTTCAGATGATGAGAAAGTACCTTCTTAATCAAATTGCTATATAAGAGCCCAGGGAATTGAGTATGAAAAACTACAACTATGGATAGGCTTTACATAATTTATGTAAATAGGTTAACAAGGATATTATATGTTCATCCTCACAATTCTCTACCTAATTCTGAAATATGTAGGACGGCATAGTACAGTATTGTAAATAGTCCCTGTCCCAGTCGTGGCATCCAAAATCCTTTTGATTTCTTCTACTTACCTTAAAATTTAATATTCAATTATGAACATGGAGACGTACAATTGTATAACTTGTGTATTACTTTCACATCATACATATTAAAAAGGAAATTAATTAGTCACTCAGTTTGCAAAGCGCTGAGAGATCACAAAAATAATTCCTCAGCGCTAGTTTAAACCATCGCGTCCTTGGGGAAGACTGAATTTTCCCTTGCAACTAGCATTTATTACTTTCCTCGAGTTTCCTTTAAAGTAAAAACGCAAGACTATGGTTTAATTTATACATTTGGTCAACTAAATTTTTCAAGGTAACCCTTTATGAACTTCTTGCTAGATTCATTAACCAGAAGTCCATTAATTTAATATCCGACTAGACTTGTAAACCTAACTCCATGGTACAAGTGTGCAAGTGCAAGAGAAAAATCCATTGTTCAGTCTATAAAGCTTGCTATTTACAATCTCAACTTTCCCTTTAAAATTCGACGCCACTTTCCCCAACGTATTAGCAATTAATCGGGAATTTTCTTAACCTCATGGATCCTCAGTTTTCAATATTAGACAACCCTTTGACTCCCAAGTAACCAAGGTATTCAATTAATT
>JAQFYM010006722.1:0-11333 GCA_034694785.1 Agrenia bidenticulata
TATGATTTATAAATTAAAAATATAAAATCAATAAAGATATGTTAACTGTTATCATTATAAGATATGTTGCAATACATATTTTAAAAATTTAATTTGAAAATATCTTTATAATAGCATTTATGTAAAAGGGTAAAACGGAAACTCTAATTATGAATAAAAAATATGTTATGATTAAGAAAATTTTAAAAATTTAACATCAAAAAAATAAAAACGTAGTTACTTCATTTTTTCTACTTAAAATTGTTAAAGCAAAAGAAAAAACTACTATACCTTTACTATACCGCCACTATACCTATATTATACCGCACTATACGTATAATTTTTACACTATACGTATAGTAAATGTATAATAAAAAAAAATTATACGGCATAATGACGAGCCCTATTTATATCACAAGCGGTGTAAGAAAATAGTAGCTAGACTAGTCCAATACAGTAAATGATAATATAATTATCCAGAAAAAGTCTATATATCTAGACCTTTAATAAGGTTCTTATCGCTACACATTAAAACGTATAAATTTTCGCAACTAAAAATGCTACATTGTACTTAGCCTCTCAAGGTTTAGTTTTTTGCGCTCTGTTATGCGTTAAGAATGCGTTTAGATGTGGGGTTCGTCAAAGTTCAATCGTCCGCAACAGCATGAAGTTTAATAATCAGTAAAGTTAAACACTTAAAATACACAAAGAAGCACGATTACACAATATCGCACATCTTTAGGCGTTATAATGCTTTTCTAAAAAAATTTATATGGTGTGAATTAGGCCAATGCTTAATTAACTAATGATTATACACGCATATGTCGCGATAAATGCGATAATTCAGTATTTTAATTCATCTACGCAATTAAACCCCATGTAACAACAAATTTTAATTTAAGGTCAAACGAGGCACTTGTGTATCGTCGTGACAATGAAATTGACAATTCCTCGTCTAAAAAATCACTCCGTTTTTGTTGCAATATGAAAATAATTATCAACGATATAATTGATCAGAATACTAGTATATATTTAATTTAGAATTAGTAAATTATAGGAGATAAGAAATAAGAAAAAGCTTGTAAAAAGTTTTATTTTAAAAAATAAATATAAAATAAATATGTAATCAAAAATTTTATAGAAACATAGACCGGATAGACTTAAGACGAACCCGGGTCTTATATGGGAAATTATTGTCCTAATCCAAGATTAAATAAATAGAGTAGTTCTTATATATGCGCGGCATCTTTAATTAGGCGGTATTTGCAGTAAAGCCGCGTTTTCTATCGGTAACCCTGCTAGATATTAAACCTAAACAAGCCATGATCTATTTTAAAAAATTGATCTTATTTTTTATATTAGCCTTTTTAAGGCTTTTATTAATTATAAACATAAAATAAGGTTGCGTAGTTACTCGGTACGTCTTAAAAGCCGTCTTCGTTTTTTTAACATATAAGCATAAATATTTACAGGAGCGAGATACCTGGGCATAAAATACCTTAAATAACATTATATATTCTAAATCCTTAACCAAACCAAAATTCTTTTTGTTGTATAACAAATTAGTCTATGAGTTAGAAATTCCAAATGCTAATAATTGGTTCTATTTTTTAATTGGTACGCGCCAATCCGGTTACCTGTTGTAAAACGTTTTCAGTTCAGATATAACAGCTTTCCCAAACAATCCATGTAGTAAAAGCAATAAAGGAAAATTTTTATACTACTTTGGCATGAAAATTTGCATTATTAGACAGAAAACTGTTAACTTTCTTTTTTGGAATTTTTTATTGTTATTTCTCAAAAAAACTTTTACGTTTTTTTGTACATTTTTTTCATTCTAGTATTTTTGTTGTCGTGGTTTTTATGTTTAGTCTACGTTGTAACATTAAAAATTTAAAAAGTCGGGACCTGGCAATCGGATTGGCGCGTGACATTTATTCAAGCCTGCAATTTTACCACGGTTCTATACAATAAAGATTAGTATTTTTGCAATTGTATAGTATTTTTCTTTATATGATATTTTTTCGCGGTTTTTCAAAGTTACAAATAAATGTATATTTGATTATAGACATAAAATTATTAAAGCCACAAAAAAAAACTACAATATAAAGTAACTTTTTTAATTTATGACACAGCTAAAAGAATTTGACGCCCAAGCGTCAACATTTTTTTAAAAAATAAAAATAATTTATTTTTAATATTTAGCAATTTACTTACAACTTAAAAATAAACCTGCAAATTAAAATTCTGCCAAAGCATAAATTAAATTTAGTCTATCATTTATAAGCCTTTACTTTTATGTATATTATGGGCGCGATTTGCAGAATATGTGCATCAAATGACCAAGTATGACCCTGTATGACATTTTTTTAATGCAAGCCCTTTTCTATTATTTTTGGTCACCTAGACACTTATTTTGGGCATTTTTTTCTAGCATTTTTACATATAATAATATTCTTTAGGTGTTACATGTGCCTATGTTTCCATATTACCCCCTTCTTTCAAATTTTTGGCTAATCGTTAAAGTTTTTCAGTCTGGCATTCTTCCGGTAATCTACATATAAGCAAAACTAACTGGAAAATGATTAAAAGATGGTATAAAATTACTTATGATACACTTCGAAACAATATTGTAGCAATTATGCTAAGAGGAGAACAATATGATACCTTGATTTGCCGTGATTATAGTGACGTATAAAAGCATCCTAAAAGGGGCGACTAAGATATACATATTTATACTTAAATTATTTTTTTAGGTGAGGGCGGAAAAATTAAATCTTCTTTTTATTGCTTAAGTAAATAAAGACCCTAGAATAATTTTATTATACAACATGCATCTTTTGGGTTTTTTTTGGCTTTTTGTTTGCTTAATATGATTTCTTTTAATAAATTAAATGTTTAAACCAGCCATGAGTATCAGTGCTACATTGTAGCATTTTTGATTTTGTGTAGCCCTTGAAAATTTATGGGGCCTTTCAGAGATAAACAAAGAGATAAAATGGAATAGACCAATTGTATGATATTTTATACAATTAAAGATTTTTTTTAACAACAGGGTATAAACCATACGATATTGGCTAGTTACATGTGTTTATTCGTAAAAATGGCTTCTATTATGTTGCATTCTTATGAGGGTAAAAGGGTAGTCCCCAGGCACCCGTAACTAAATTTTGTATATTATTATCTTTTTATCGATTGAAAAATAAAATATTTAACAATATAAACAATATATTGCTTTTTTATACTGAACATTTAATCTAAAATTTTGTGTACTAATATTTAAAAAAAAAACTGGCACTTTTTTCAAGAAACATTTAAGTCAATGTATGTTTTTTATAATGTACATACAAGGGCTTTTTTCATATAGCGGTCTCAAAATTGCCTTTACAAGAAACCAAATTTTTTTTCAAGCGTGTACCTAAAGAATTATAGCGAGCTTCGTATCAAAAAAATTACATTTTTTGTAAAGCAAACATGCACATGTAACTCTGATGGTATATCAATGAAAAAAAGCACTGACACACTTTTAGTGCCTGTCTGATTCAAACGGGTGCTTATTTTTTTGATTAAAAGGTTTTCACCCCACAAACGTTTGTGTATTTTTTCGCTGTTTTAAAGTAAACTTAATTACGTCTATAAACATGCGTGTCTTTTTGACATGAAAATATTATGATCGTGTCTGAATGAAAATAAAGAAAAACGTTTTTGCTCTTAAAAAAACCACAATATTTTTTTATTCTTTAGAGATGTTATCTTGTTGTTATATGAGAAATTAGAATTAAATCAGCACCAGAAAATATTTTAATGTATATATTTGTAAAAAGGGATTTATATGAAACGTTGTTAGTATTGCTAAAATTCGAAAAAAAACACATAAAGTCGAAAGTCTGAAACAAATAATATACATTATTTTTTAGAAATTTCTACAATAAAAAACAAAAACCAAAAAAATACATAATACAAATAGAGAAATTTGTTATACAAAAAGTATATATTTATATTAAATGGTGTCGTAATTACATGGATTTTTCAAAAAAATATTTTAAAAAAAAGCTATCACGTAAATCTTAGCCCAGAAAAAAGCTCTAAATCCTGAACATGTGAAAAATAATCTTTTCTAAGGTATTGACTAAGAATTTTAGAGAATTGTTTTTTTATTTTGTAGTACTTTTTTTTTCGACTTTGCATCGGGTCAAATCTTGTTTAACCCTGTTTCTTTGAAATTTTCTCGCTTGTGTTTATATATTAGAAAAATATGAAAAATAAAAGATAATCGGATTTCATTACAAAAACGGCATAAAGAATAGTGTTTCTAGCCGTTTTTCACCTTATTCAATATTATTTATTACTACATACTTCTTCTTGGTATTTTTATACAGTTATCCTTTTCTTTATTTTCTAAGTGCTCATAAACATGTAAAAAGATGTTTTTGGATCCATGCCCCAAGAGAGGGGACATTTGGAGAAAAGTGTTTCTGACGTCATAATTAATTCCATAAACATCAATTTTTACTTTAAAAAGACACTCTAGTTCATAAACGGTGAAAAGTGTTTTCAAACGGGCTAGAAAACGTTTTTAGTCATTGAAAACGACACGCTTAATCGTTTTTGATCATTTCGATCATTACTGTTTCTCAAAAACGTTTATGATCGTCGAAAACGACACGAAAAAATTTAAGATGAGCAAATTAGTTTACACGTCATAAATGAGCAGCTCATAAACGCTCATTTATGCGAATCAGACACGCTCTTAAGTGTTTGTTCCAGTGCCATAAGACTGTAGAAACAGTAAAAACAATATGTAAAAATATTGTAAGTAAAAAAATAATTTATTGTTATAAGTCAATACAATATATTGTCAAATACAAATAAATTATTACGTATGTCTGGTAGTCCCCCCCTCTAATTCATGGGCGAGAATAGCCCTATAAATTAAAGTTCTGGAACATAATATGCATAAAGAGAGAAATAGAAGCGATCTTCAATACAAATTATAAAATGACCCTATTCCATACCCTTACCTAACAACCTAACCCTAGAATACTTCGATGAGGGATCCTTATAACAAGCATAACTTAAATATAGTAAATTGTAGTATATTTTAGATGTTATAGTTTTTTAAATTGATTTACGGTGTTCTTTAATTTACTTTAAACATGTTATTTCTAATACCACCTTAAATTAAGGGCATATATTTATTTGCCCCAAAAAAAGGAAGGGCTAAACTACTCTTTCGCCCTTAAAAGTAGGCTTATATAATAGTACAAAAAAATTCTTGAACAATAAGTAGGTATATTGAAAAACAATGTTTATGTACCTGTTTAATACTACATATAAACTGGAATTTTATTGGGAAGGCTAGCTTCAAGAGGAAAATGTTGAATTCTGTATGACACTTCCCATATTAGATAAAACAGGACAATAAAAGGTTATAAAAGCATTTTAATGACAAAATTATAGCAAATAAATACTATTTTGGACTTGGATTTTTTTTATATTTAGTTCAGTAGCTAAACTTTCTAAGCTTAATTAAGTCATTTATACAATTTATAAATTTGATTACACACCTATGGCGTATCACACTGTTATCCATAAGAGGCTCCGATTATTGTATGGCCATATTGTGGCTTGGGCATCTAAAAAACTTGAGCCATAATGACCATTATGGGGTTGTATTTTTTTTTTGCGAAATTATAAAAAATGGTATTTAAAATTTTTTCTGTTAGTCATAGTAAATAGAACGGCATGCAACATATGGTAACCTCTTTTAGTTTTGGATACCCCTCTAGCACGGGGCAAAAAAAAAGAATTTAAAAATGTGAAAAAACGTAGTGACATATTTTTCTATTTTTTTATACTTTTCATTTTACGTTGGCTGCGATAAAGTATTTTATAATGATATATTTGTTTGTTTTACCCGTAAAAAAACAGCCGTAAAAAATGGTATAGGTAACATGTAAAAAAATTTAGTTTTACAACTAATGTATTTGGATATATTTAATAAATTGCCGTGTTTTATTTTTCTTTTAGATTGCTTTTCAGAGCTTTTGATATACATATTTATATATTCTGCCTTCAATGGTTACAAGCTTGCTTCACAGAAACATATATAAGAACGAATCCTGAATTGAACAACTTGTAAAGAATTTAACGTTTTTATTTTTATTTTTATTTGTATTATTATATTATTTATGTTTTTTCATTTTTTTAAAAAAAAACCAAAGAAACATTTTAGAAATTCGACAATAAATTTTTGCAATGATTTTTTTTTATAGTATATTTTTTGCTTTGGCTAGATGGGTCTTCAACCCTATAATGGGGTTCCCAAATGTAGAAAAACCTGCTATTATCCAAATTTTAATGTCCATATTATGAATAATAATAATAAAAAAAATATGGAAAAAAATCCCTATAATGGCCATATATTGTATGGCTTGCATAGTCATTTCCATTTAATTTGTGGAGCCCCTGCTATCCATATCTTTTTTTGTATAGTCTTCTAGTGGGTTCTTAAAATTTGTATTTCACTTGGATCTACAACAAAATATTTAAATTAAATACACAATTTAAACAAGATGATTATCCCACGAAAAGCTTATAAAAAATATAAATAAACCAATTGCTTTATTTTATTGGTCTTATATGCCTACACTATATGTATGCTACATTTTTTGCCATCTTCTGAGAAGAGCTAAAATAAAATAGATTTGTTGATGATCCCTGGTTCAAACTATAGTCACAAATGTTTTTTTTTTTTCATTTTAGTGTAAACTGTATATTTTGAAAGGTTTTAGCCTTTATTATTGTTAAATATATAATGGAAGAATCTCGTTTAAAAACACCACGTAAAATGTCACGGTACTAATAAAATTACAACAAGGCAAATAATCGCTTTACTTATGTATTTTTTTACAATAAACAAATTTATTGGTAAAAAGCAATTACATTCGATCTTTACACAAAAAACCTTTTAAGACATTTTTTGGGTCAAATAATGTATGACTGTGACGTTTTTTTTTGCCGTTCATATTTCTCGTAAATTTCATTATGCTAAAAAAATAAGGATCTTTATATACCATACTTTAAACGACTTCTTGAATCACCAATGCAAGTTAAATGCTTTTAAACAACGACGTGTGCCTTTTTTTTCATATGGTCATTTCGTTGATTTTTTGCGATAACCTCCTTATAACTAGAGCAGATCATAAACTATGTAAAGAACTAGTTTTTACCCCTACTTTAAACTGAAAAATATTGCAAAAATATTGCCTTTATAAATGCAAAAGAATTCTCATTTTTTCTTAAAAATATAAATTATGTATGTTTGCACAATATATTGTAGGCAAATAAGCCATATTGATATTTAAAATGCTTAAAACTGTATTTTAATCCCATAAAGCATAACTTTTATAGTAAAAACGGCAGTTTAAACGCTAGATTTGCATTATTTTGCATGCATTCTTTTTAACAAAATTGTGTTTAAACGGTTTTCTAGGGTAGGTAATTGTAATTATTTATTTTCGTTTTAATTTTTTGTTGTATTTTTGACCAGACATATGTCTAATTTGATCGCAGTAAAAAACTGCCAGTTAACACATAAAACTGCTTTGCAAGTATTTTTACTGCTTTTTCCTAAAAAACTGCTCTTTGATCGCCATGTTAAATCTGTGCTCGGACAAAAAGACAACGAACTTTTCTGTAGGTAGTCGATGGACTATAAAAACACGGTCGAATAAATTAAGAAATATTAAAATGTAGTTTTTGTTTATTTTAAATGGCTTTTCTTGATGTAAAGAGGTATTTACATACTGGCTAGTTTTTCGACTTACGTATAAATAAGTCTATTTCATAAGACAAAAGCAAAAGAAATTAGTTTATATATAATTAATGAGGCTATTTAAAATATAAACTAGCATTCAAGGCACTTATATTACGTATATATCTCCTTCACTTAAAAACTTTATATAAATATAGACAAAGAATACTCAAAAACTTTCATACTTCACATAAGGAAATTTTATGGATTTAATGTTATTTTGTACAATAAATCTGAAATACGAAAACATTGAAATAATTTATTTAATTATAATATTTAAATATTTTACAATTTAACTAATTAACTATACACATTCGGCATTACATAACTGATTTCATATAAAATGATACGAACTACGTTAAAATCACCAAAACAAACTACAATTAACACGTCCAAAAAAGATATCCTGTATTTTACGGGCTTGCTGTATGTATATACCGCTCTTTCTTAGTAGTTTCGCCGTGGCCTATTTACTACCTAAAGCCAGACTTTGTTGAAAGCAAATTTTAATAAAAGTCTCAGCTCGGCGTTTACAACGCTAACTTCTATGACTTTCCATAAACTGCTCAAATTAAAAATGTTAGTATTTATTCTTAAAAAGGCGTAGATTGATAATACGCCCAAATCGGAATTAAAAAAATTTTGCCATTTTACGTTTATTTTTATTGCAAAAATTCTGCATGCGCATACTATTAGTATAGTTAAAAGCTATCTCGATTATTTTCAAGCAACATACATAACTTTAATAAAAGTAGCATCTACCTGTGCTTCGGGCTCTAAAAAATGGCCATCTGTTTCTTTTTAAGCCTTTCGGTACTAACTTAATTTTTCCAAAAGATGAATAAAAATTCTTTGAGGTTGTATTAGGCACAAATATTGCATTTTTTTAAATTTTGCAACGTTTTTTTTGTTTAGCAACAGATATATCTGTTATTAGGACCGAAAGGATTAAGTGCGTCTGAATAATCAACATCTGAGGAACAGCAAACAGTTTATTAGGGATAGAGCGTATATTACAACCTATCAAACTTAAATTATGAGGGGGCTTTATGATAGGTTTTCGTATCAAAGAAACGCCAAGAAAATGCATTTCGCACGTTCTATAAATTAACATTGGCTTGTCTTTTTTTTTTTTCAGTAGCAATCCGTCCTACTATCCAAAAACTATGATTGAGCCTGCAAAATGACGCATATATGCGTCAAAAAGTAAAACTAAAACTAGGATAAACTGATAAAAACATATTTACACTAAAGTTAAATGAATAAAAATGCGATATGGCAATAAAAATCACGCTGAAAACGTTTTTTGCAATTTTGATGTAGTCTTTGCATTTTTCAATTTATGAAAAAAATTACAAAAATACAAGAAACTATAAAAATGTGCATGTAATCATCAAAACATGATTTATTCGCATTTTAGTTTTTTGATTTTTACCTTCATTGTAGGACGGAAGAAGTGAAGGGCGTTCCTTTTTACTCCTAGGACTTTTTGTTTTTTTTTCGGGGCAAAAATTCCTAAAGGCCGATTTCCAGAAATTAATTCACGGTAAAAAGAAAAATGATATTTCCTGCGTGCGCATTTACGCATAATATTACAGCAGTAAAATCTGGGTATTTATAAAAACTTGTGAAAGATGGATGATACATAGGAAACTTTAAGAGTAAATGATTATGGTTTTGAGGTATACCGTATAGCAGGGGTTACCAACCTGTTTTTTGCACGGGCACGAGTACTATTTTAGTATTTTATTGTACTCACTGGCCGTTCTTTATTTTTAAAGTCTGATCTGTATCAAAGTTATGATAAAATTTTTTGGCAGGTTTACTATTGTTTTTTAATTATGATGTTGTTTTTACGAAAAAAGTTAGATCAAATTCGAAATCCTCATTATAAGTATCTTTAACCAAAAATAAGCAATTTTTAACATAAGGGTACTTTTTTGGTCAGTCAAATATATAATATGACTATCTGACGCTTGTAACACCTAAAAAGACGAAAACCTCATAATTAAACTATTAAGCGTATTTATTTTACAAAAAAAATTTATAAAATTCATTTTAGAGGTAACACATTACATAATATCAATACTTTAAACACGACATATAAAGTCTTAGATACAAATAAAAATGTGCCAAAAAAACATAAAAAAAAATATTTTTACTTTTTAACACCTACAGCTAGGGTTTGCAAAATCCCGGGACAAAAAAAACTTCAAAAAACGCTATCCCGGGATGTATCCCGGGATTTCTTAATGTGTATAAAATTACCTGTTAATGCATGCTTATCATTTTTTTCTGTGAAAAAAAATAGAAAATAAATTGCCAGGATGTTTTTTTAAATACTCTAGCATTATTTTTGTGCAAAACAAAAAATAATAGATGCTTTTGAAATAGGTCTAAGTCTAGACAAACGTGTACTTTATTATTAAATATTTTGAAAAGTGGATAGATTCCTTTATATTTACTTACGAGCTTAAATGATGCACAAAATTCTAAGTAGATATTAAAATACTTAATGCATAATCAAGAGAATAACTATTAAAATAGATACAAGTACAAAAGGAGTATATAAACTTCTTTTTCTTGCAAGATTGTAAGCATCTATGCCAAAATAACTTAAGTGAAAGCATATGGTTTTTACATTTAAAAGCGCAAAAACAAATGCAACTATAATATTGCAGATTTTACGCTTTATTCAACTAAAATTTAGTTACTTTTACATTTCCCTATATACAAATACATGTTTATTTGCATTTTGCATACGATAAGTTTATAAAAAATGCTAAAAATCGTAAAAATATGCAATACCGCTTGTATCATAGTAATGTTTTATTGCTAATTATTATGTAGTTTTTACATGTTCTATACTTCTTCTTATATAAACAGCTTAATATTATGAAATATAACTGACTATGATATTTATATTTTTAGAATATTCGACATTTTTCGGTTAACATGAAGCATATGTTTGTGTCTCGTTTTATATCATGATAAAAACATATGCAAAAATAATGACTGAAATACTTATTTTTTTTTGACCGTAAAAAAGAACTAAATAGATGCAAGTGGTACAAAGTCATATGCAAAAAGTTTTTAATATAACAATTTTATATTATAAAAATTCACTATGTTTCTTTTTTTTTTAATTATACGAGCAAAATATTTTTTAAAGACTCAGAATTGTAAATTTGCCTCAAAAAATGCCAAAGAATTAATTTACGTACACAAGTGTAAAAAAAGCTTGTTTTTGTGTTATTCCGTAGTTCTTTTATAAACTTACGTACAAAATGTTATCTGCGGTCCAAAAAATCCAGTTGCACGCCATTAAAATATGTATTTATATATGCATAAGAAAATCTTACTCACTTTGCTGTTTTATGGTTGGCAATAAAAAAGTGCACTTAATAGCTACAAAAAATAAAAAACTATGTGTTTAAATAACATTTCTAAATTTGAATAAATAAAAAGAGGTAAAAAATATTAGATTGGCATATAAGCCGGTGGTAAAAAACTGTTGCCGCGTTTTTTCTAATGCATA
>JAQFYM010006723.1:0-11332 GCA_034694785.1 Agrenia bidenticulata
TATACTGTAAACGGTTATAAAAATACCCGGGTAACCCCCCCCCCCCCCCTCGGGTACCCGGGGTTGCCAAAAGCCATAAATTTTACCCCGGGGGTGTATGTACCCCCGGGTATTGCAATCCCTAGTCTAGTTAAAAAATTGACATAAGAAAAAAAGAAAAAAAGACTAGCAAAACACAAAAAAACAGCCCCTTTTTTCTATAATGGCCATTCTAACAGCAAATTTTTTATGTCTTTCCCTGTATTGTCCCACCCCTTTTTGGAGCCCTTGGTCTGAATAGAAATGCTGTCAAACAAGTCAACTACATTGAACCAATTAATTACATTCAACAAATATATGAAAACTAAGAAAATACATCGGTAACTTCGAGATGGCATTCATAAAATAAAAAACTTTTTTTGAAGCTACGAAGTAGTACCCAGAACTATGTTTTTGTGGTTTTTTGTATTATTCCTGTCGAAATTCTACACGAATATCTAAAAAATGAAACCTGAATAACAAAAAAAAACTTGTTTTACGGGGTAAGTAAACGCTTTACTATATTGATTAAACCAAGTCGTATAGATTTGTCTATATGTTTAAGGTTATTTTTATTTTTACGCGTTTATATTAGTGTGGTTAAGTATAACTAAATTGAACCCCTTTAGGTGCATTATATATAAATTTAATACATAATCTAACCTTAATTTTTATTGAAGTTTTTACCGATACATATTTTTTCCACATTTCTAAAATTCGAACTATTTTTTTACCTGTTTTCTACAAATTTTTATAATTAAACGTATATGGTATCCTTTAAAGCAGGATTGGCATAAAAAAATCAAAGTTGATTACAATCATAGATTTTATTTTTATTTTTATTTTGATTTAAATCAATTTTCAGATCTAATAAAACCCGAGGCAAAAAAAAATAGGAAAGGTACTAACCCAGGGCCTTTGATATTTACGAGTATTTCTTTTGAAATCAATAAAAAACTTGAACTTCTAATTAAATATGTATATACAGCACGGTCCATGGCAAATTCGTGGATTTAGTAGAAAGGTAAAATAAAAATAATTCGTCTTTATGTAAGAAATTCCCCAAATTTTTCTATATAAGAGTTTTACTTGCAGTAATATTATATTGGCGTACTCAGACGAGGACTGTAAGAATAACCGACACCCACCACCATAGAAAAAAATGACCCCTACACCTAAGAACGGTCTTTTTCTTGCACAATGGGTGTTTTTGCAAAAAAAAAAAAAAGTTTAAATAGAAAATGTATGCTCATAAAAAATCATGAAACTATTATATTTTAGTTTTACGTTTTAGATCCTGCTTTAAATGTGTTTTTTTTGAAAGGCTTACTAGCCCTGTTAAAAAAAAAATTCCTGTAAATTTACCTCTATATTGTAAAAAAACAGTAAGTTTTACCTTTTAATCGCATATTTACGAATCAAAAACAAAAAATATCATGCAGAAAAAAATCCTTTGCACGACGGCCAACGTTTCTGTACAAGTATTGTAATGAAATAGCAAGCAGATCTTTAAGATATCTCTAATATTAAGACATAGTTTAAAAAATGTCAACTTACTTCTATAGCTCAGTTAGGTAAACGGGGCAGGTTTTTTACCTTTATTAGTATAATATATTGTGTGGATTTGCGTTTGACTTACTATTTCTTATCGTAATTATGGTTATTTTTTGTATATAAAAATAAACAACAGACAAATTAAAATAGAATTTTGTATTTTTCGTAGATAATTGTAATGCGGCAAGCTGCTCTCAACGCCCAGCCGCCATCCGCGCCCAGCCCGCCATCTTGGGCCTATTAAAAGCTAAAATAAAACCACGATACACTCTAAAATGAATTATTTTTTTTTCTTTGAGTTTATACACTAAAAAATACGAAAAGTTATAATTTTATTTTTTATTTTAAAAATTTTCGAAAAAAATTAAAAAACTAAAAAATAGCGATTTTTCAAAAAAAATATATTTTTTTTGAAGAAAATGTATTATGTTTACATATTTTTGCCATATATTCGTTTTGCGCTTATTCCCTTAAATTTGGTCAAGGCGGGCTGGGAGCGCCACAATAATTACTTGATTAAAATCAAAAAAAAAACTAGAAAAATCAGAGTTTTTAAAAAACAAGCTATATTTTGCCATTTCTGGAATAAAGTATTATAAAAATACATTTTAACCTTGTAATTACAATTTTATTTAGTTATTTATATTTTTCATGTTAAATCTACATTTTAGGTTTTTGAATTTTGATGAAAGATCAAATATGCAAGAAATGCAAAATAAAAATAATAAATCTATTTAGTAAAATACATTGGACGTTTTACTTTTATTTAAAACGGCAATCTAATATTATAAAATAAAGATAAGCTACCAAGAAAAATTACTAACCGGTTACCCCAAAATCGCAATTAAGTAATTATTTTCTAGTCATAGATATAAATTTGCGTTTAGTTTTCGAAAAAATTTGCTATTTTCGTCGAAAATAAGACTTCGCATTATATAAAAATCTTGACATAAATATAAAATTCGCAAATTAGAAATGAAAACTTTTAATTAATGCGTAAGAAAAAAAAAACTGGGCACCATATTCATTTTTTTTGTTAAATTTACACAGAAAAAAAACTAATAAAAGTGAAAATTTAAACGTAACAAGTGTAACTTATTGTTAACAACTGATCTTACATTGAACTGCAAACTGTACATACGTATAAAGTTTTTCAACTACAAAACGTTGCATATAATGTTTCTAACTTTACTCCGTACATTATATTAGTAGCAGATATAAGTGGTTCGTCAAATACACCCTACATTTTGTATATTTTTTTTAATAAAAAACGCATTTAACGAATTTACACGCGCGAATATATACCAGTTTTTTCTTATAAACACAGTTATGTTTTTTTTGCCTCTCTTTCTATTAAAACTATAGAATGTTTGAACCATGTCAAAAACTAAAAAAATGTTACATAAAGTGTCTGTGCCTGTTTTGAAATGACATTTTAGTACAAGTTTAACGTAAAAGTTCCTTTTTATTGAAAAACCAAGATGCGTTCGTAAATACATATTTTTAGTATACTCAACCATTTATGCATTTAGTTTTTGGTAACAAAGAAAGCGTAGCTGTTTCATAAAAAACTTGTTTTTTTACTTACATAGAAATATTTCTTGTTAAAAAATATTGTATAAGTGTGGTGCTTTAAAACCAAAAGAACCAAATTTTTCTACATTTTCGTCATTAAAAAAATTTAATTATGCACTGTTATATTATATTTATAAACAATGCAATCTTGGTATTCTGTATAAAAAGTAGTCACAACTCTTCTAAAACATAAAAAAAGTGCATTAGTTTTGATTAAAGTGCCCATACGTATTATATTTGAATATTATACAAATACTCAGTTTAATCAAATAAAATGCGTTTGCACTTTTTTTGACGAAACACAGCAGCAGAAAAAATAAATACTTGCAGCAAAAAAAAACTGTATTAGCAATAGTAACAAAAACTTACGTAAATTAGAAAAGCTATTTAAATGCGCCTTTAATTATAATAAATTTTTAATTTATGCTTTCTATGCCACTTAAAGCACAAAAACATAATTTTTTTATGGAATTTACGTACTATATTTAACCATCGTCATATTATTAGCACCCTTAAAATATCTGCATATTTAAGTAAGCTATTTATTGTGAAATGACTTAATAATATAATTCTTTATAAATCTTTATGTATTTTTTTATTTTTACGACCAATTTACCGACAACCTTTAATTCTGGAGGTTAATCCAAATTGTTAGATCATTTATTTTTCGGGATTCCGGTACGCAAGAATTCCTGGTATCAATAATTAAAAGAATGAAGGAAGAGTCAAAATGTCATAATACAAATAGAATAAACATTTAAATTCTACAAAATATAAAAAAAGTTTTTGGATGTATAATATACCATTTCCAAGTCAAAACAACTCTTTTCCAAACCAAAAGAATCTTTTCCAAAGCAAAAACACCCTTTCTAAATCAAAAAAATCACTTCCAAATCAAAAGAACCTTTTTCCAAACCAAAAAGATCTTTTTCCAAAACAAAAAAATCTTTTTCCATTTTAAAAAAATCAAAAAAAAATCTAGTGTTTTTTTATATCTTTTATTGGCTTTTGTTTAATTGAATTTTTTTTTTTGTTTTAAACAAAAAATTTTTTGTTTTGGAACAAGATTTTTTTGATTTGGAAAAAGATGTTTTTGATTTGGATATTTTTTTTTTGATTTGGAAAAGAATTTTTTTGCTTTGGAACAGATTTTTTTGGTTCGGAAAAGGGTGTTTATGATTTGCAAAAAGTCGTTTTTGACTTGGAAATGGTATATACCAATTATTGCATATAAAAAACGTATTAAAATTGTAAAATATATGAAGAATAAGAAAGATAAAAAAACTAGTGCATTTTACTGTTATAAAATTGTACAAATACATAGAAACATTGGCGTCAGCAGAGTTTTTCAAGAGGGGTGTATACGTCAAATAGTTTCCCCCATTTAATAGTGTCTAGCCAATCACTATTTTACGTCAAAAAGACTCGACCAGAAAAGAATCTGCCTGTTAAATAGTATTCGGTTACACGATAAATGATATAAAAAGTGACGTCTGGCAAATAGTGTCCCGCCTATACATATAAGGGGTTTGACACTCTGTAATACTGTTTTCTTTTTAGCGATAAATAAAAACTATTGTAATTATTTTAAAAGATATAAATACACTAAAACTTCTATAGTTGACAAAAAAACATACTAAAAATCTTCAATATCTATTTAAAAACTATTTTTGTATGTACATTTTTTACAAACAATGAAAAAACCCATGCTTCTGTAGATGACAATTTTGACGTAAATTCGCCCTAAACCGCAATAAAAAATGTATATAAAAACATTTACGTTTTTTATATTATGTTAACTTTATAATGTAAGCGTTTTTAACTTCGCCAATCTATACTTTCCCAACTTTTTTTTCTTGTACAAAATTGTCATCTTTAGAAACTGTCAACTAAAAAAGCAACAGTGTATTGTTTTACGGTGTTCAGATATAGTACAAAAGACTTCAATTTGCTTTTAAATACATGATATTCTCAAGAAGAGACACAATAAAAAAACAAAAATTAAAATTAATTAAAAGTTATATTTTAAACCAATTGTATCCAATTTTTATCATCTTTTTGTGATTAGCCTTATACTATAAAATAAGTAAGTTTAATAAATGCAAAAAAAAACAAGCTAAAGAAATTTTTTTTAGACAACATAAAAAAAAGAGTTCTCACTGATAATATATTTTTTAAAACTAAATTAATTTTAAACCTTGTAATATATAGAGTAAAACTAAAAAAGGCAGATGAATTTTGGCTTTTATATTTATTTTACAATGTTTCACTTATAACTAGGGGTCAACGGGTTGGAGGAATCTATTGTAAGGCTCTTTAAAACAAAAAACTTGCAGCTAAAACCGTATAAAACAATATATAATGCGTTATTATAAGTTTTTGGACCCATATATACTAAATTTTTTATTTTTTCTATACTTAGTTATCAGTATTTTTTTACTCTAAAAATAAATTCCATCCACCCCTGAATTAATATGTGAGGAAAAATGAGATCAATTTCAAAGGAAAAGTCAGTTATGACAAAGTATGTGGATAAATCTAGCTGCTAGAAAGAATACAAGGAAGAACATTTGCGGTTCGTAGTGTGTGCCGCCACCCTGCATATCGCCAAATAACAGGGATTGTTTTACTTCAGAAAGCATGAAAAAAGCATCAAGCACGAAGAAAATCTTCAATTTATTTACCATATGAAAATAAAACTAGATATTAAAACATAAATGATAATATTATTCATGATAATTTATTCATAGTTTTTGTTTCCTGTGGTATTGTACTCTTTGTCTTAGAAAAAAAAAGAAATGTAACAGTTTTAATTGAATCATTTAGTTTTTTACTTACATCATAGTAAACATACAGAACAATAATTTTTCCCAAATTAACATTTGATTTACAGAACAAAATATTAGTGGACTTATTTGGCAAATAATTGGCTCTTTATTTTAATGAAACAACCGATCCCAATGAGCGGTATATTATGAATATTTTTGTAAAAACACTTGAAGAACATACTCAAAGATTTGATTTTAATGGATTCACTCGAATTAGAACGCACTAATTCTGATAATGTGGAAAAGGCAATCAGGTGTGTTATTGGTTCTGGAGTGAGATCAATAATAAATAATTCTTAGTTAGAATTTTTTGAGAGCGACGGTGGTAAATATTGCCTCAAAGTTAAAAAGGCATTAAAAAAAGATTTTCCCGAATTGATGCATATAATTTGTGTTTTCCATAACTTGCATTTATTAGCTGAGGAAATAATAAAAAATAACTCTTTTGCAAACTATTTTATATACGTTCTCGAAAAGTACTATTCAAGAACAAGACCATTCAGAAAGATTTACAGAGAATCAACAGGACTTAATATTCTTAAATTTTCTATTTTTACAAGATGGGGTACATTGATTGTTGTATTTTTATTTCCAATGATTTTGATGCAAATAAAAATTATATTTATCGTTTGACTAATGAATCTAAGGAATTTCTATCAGCTGAAAATATTATTTTACTAAAAAACCAATTGTCAACGATAAATGATCATAAATATATTTTTGACGCGATAAAATATCTAGAAACGAATAATTTTCTTTTCGTTGTCAATTTCAAAAGATGTATGAAATAAAAAATTCTTTAAATGATAAACAGCTCATAGTCAGATTAAACTAAATAACTAACTAAAACACTGCAGATTTACAATTATTATATCAAGAATTTCTTCAAAATCATTTTTTTATCAAAATTAGGAGTATCTTAGTCTTACGAATGTTGAAATCGAAAGATCGTTTATTCATTTGAAAAACTTAATGAGAGATTCTTAGATTAACAATGAAAAGTGAAACATTTACAATTACATGAATATTAAACTCAATAATTTAATATTTTAAATTTTTTCATGATTTAATAAAATCCTATCATAAAATTTTTCTTTTTGTTGACCCCTACTTATAACAGTATTTTCATATTTTACTACCCAATTATTTTTATGTGCAAAAAAACATATAAAATACAGCGAAATGCATTTAAGAATTTTTTTTTATGAAGAATTCAGCTTTTTACGTTAAATTTAACCATAATTTTTAAACTGATATTTTAAGATGCTTTTTTCGACGGAGCAAACAAAAAAACGTACAGGTATAACGCAGTAAAAGACCTTGAGACCTATTAAAAAAATATAATTCCCGTCGTGGCGTATCCATATATAAAAACAAAACATATACCAATTTGCTGCTTACTTAATGCCATATTTTTCATATAGCAATAAATTTGTGTTTAGGGAACAAAATAATATTATAAGCGAAAATCGTCATAAAAACACATTTAATCTTTACTTGATCGGCCCTTTTACAGTTTTTCTCTGTATATAAAAAGATTAAAAAGAATTATAGGGTTTTAATGAAACATCAAAACAAAAATATGCATTAAAATTATGTATATCAAACAAAAAAAAATTTTTCTTCTTGTTGTTGTTTTAAATTTTGTCAAAATTTTTGGTCTTGCATATTGAAAGGCTAATCACCAAGTCTGTAAAAATACGGTTTTAGCATGTTTTAAGTCTTTGTATATAGGCAAAATATAGGGTGCGCATATAGGGTAGATATAGAACAGATATAGGACACTACTAAAGATAGCAAAAGTTTATAACAGCAAAAAAAGGTAAAAACGAACTAAAATATTAAAAAAACATATTTGTATGCTGAATTAAGACAAATTGAAATAAAAAACGTGACTTATGCGTAGTGCTGAGGCCATATAACAACAATTATATTTTTTACAGCCAAAAACAATAGATTTTTATGAGCATCTAATACATTAAGTACATATTAATCATAAACCAAAGCCAAAGCCAAAACCGAACATACACGTAAAAATATCGTGTTAAAGGCATTTTTCGGCCGCAAAACTTATAAAGAACCGCATTTGCTTTAACAATGGCACTTTTTGTGTACGTATATAAATGAGTAAACCATCGTAGTTATGAACATAGTGTTTTTTTATAACCATGCCTTTATCGATTAAACTAATATTTTTATACTTGTATAATATGACTTGTAAAGTTGTAGCAGATAGCTCAAAAACAAAGTAAATACAATAAGCACAACCAGAATACATTTTTGCAAGTATTTTAAAACATTAGCCCTTTCGTTAAAAAATCTCGTGATATATCATTTTATTTCTGTAGTGGGTTTTTCTCCCTAGAAATTTTGCCAAAGTAAAAACAAAAATATGTGAAACTAATAAAATACACGGATTAAATGTTCCGCAAATTATACCGTTTTTTTGTGTGTTACACATAAATCAGGTTAAAAATAAAAAAATCTGGCGGCTAGCACATATTTACATTTTTTGTATTTTATAGTATAAATGTATATTTTTGTTTATATTTATTGTTGTCAATGAATACACATATATTTTATTTTATCTATATAAATAGATCTAAGTGCATAAAACATATTTATGCGGTTTTTTACGGCATCAATATGCCCAAAAAATGTTATGAACTCCTATATTTAAATATAGGGGTGTGAAGTGGTCTCTTGTTTTATAGGGACTGTAAAAATTATAGGCACATTTAATTTTTACAGACATTCTGCTGACAAAAGTAAAAAATTGGGAAAATTATTAGCTTTGAACAAAATACTTTTTTATTTATATAATTTTTTGTGTTCCCTATATTTTTTCTTTTTCTTGAAAATTTCATTTTTTTCGAAAGTAATTTTATTAGTTAAGTGATATATTGTAGAAAAGTAAAACACTATTTTGATACATGTAAGATATTACAATATGTAATATTTCCTTTACTGTAAAACATTCAGAATACCAGAAGTGTTAAACCTTCATATTTATATGGGAGACACTATAAGACAAAAAGAATACTTTTTATTACCAAGTAGTGACAGCCAAAAAGATATTGATCTGAAGTTTTGATGCCTGTGAAAGGAAGTATTAGAATGACTCTGCAACAAAAACAAATTAGTTTTTTTTTTTTGGATTTTTTTTTTGCTTTTACACTTACACTTTTTTTCTAAGTCTTTTACATTTTGTTTTCAGCGGAGTCGAAACCCAATTTTTTTTGTACCTGTTAATCAAGCGCTTAAGTTTTCGTAATGAGAGGTGGAAAGACCTACCCCTA
Organism: Agrenia bidenticulata; assembly: GCA_034694785.1. Lineage (NCBI taxonomy): Eukaryota > Metazoa > Arthropoda > Collembola > Entomobryomorpha > Isotomidae > Agrenia > Agrenia bidenticulata. The sequence continues at coordinate 9,275 of JAQFYM010006723.1, forward strand.
TTTTTTATATTCTTTCTCGATTGTTTCCTTTTCTTGAAGCCCATGCAATACAATTTTTTGAATCTTTTACGATTAAATAGTACACTAGTAATTTTTTTATCAGTAAACTAATTGTCCTACAAATTAAAAACTATGATTAAGCCTTCAAAATGACGCATATATGCGCAAAAAGTAAAAACCAAAGATAAGATAAACTGATAAAAACGAATTTACACTATGAGTAAGGAAAGAAAGAAATTAATTAATATAAAATTAATCAAAATTTGCTTTTAATGTGTTGGCAATTAACATTTAGTCTTTGCGTTTTTTAATTTATGAAAAAATTACAAAATAAAAAAAAAACCTAAAAAATATTTATGTAATCATCAAAAGATGGTTTTAAAGCATATTATGATGTTGCAAATTTTAACTTGATTGTAGGACGGTGAGTTAAAGGAAATCGTTAGCATCGTGTTGAGATTAGTACAATAATTTTTTGATTACTCTAGATATTATTGCAATTTTATGCGTTTTAAGATCATTTTTTACATAAAGAACAATTGTAATATCGTTTTATGTGTATTTTATGTGAATTTTGCATTTCTGTTACTTGAATTACGGGATCTTGGATTTTCGGGCAATAATCTGGTTATAAAACCGAGTAAAAATGAAATATGTATGAAAATTTGTATAGATATCTGTTAATAAAATTACACCTTTAGATTAAAAATAAGATCGAATTGCATTTTATATATTTGAAAATTTTTTCCTTATAAAGATAGAGCTCTAAATTTTTAAAAAAAAAATAATAAGATCAAAAAGCAATAACTCTATAGAAATTTATATTAAAAAAAACGGTTAGATAAAAATTTCATTTTACTTTATATTCAATGTAATTTTTTATACTTGCCAAAATATAAATTAAATTTTATCTTTTAATAATAGAAATGATACGAAGTTGTTGATACACTGGGACAGGACCTGTACAGGCTTTTTCTATTTTTCGGGTTCCGGGTTTAACATTTATGGGTCACGGGCCCCCGTACGGGCAATTTTGTACGAAATCAGTGCAAAAAAGCATTTTTTACGGTTCGATGATTCAAGAGTCACTCTAACATTTAATAGTACATAAAACGCCTATTTTATTGTGTTTTATGGTTTTTTTACAATTTACCAGATCAATTTAAAAATATAAGAAAAACAAACAACTCGACCCGTACGCGCAAATTTTCAAACATACGGGTCACGGGTGGGGCGCGGGTCATGTTTTTTTTTACGGGTTACGGGTCGAACGGGTTTACGGGTCCTGTCCCAGTTGATACATATAAAAAAAAGAATCTGCGACGAAACGGCTTGAAATAGAATTATATGCAAGATTGAATACTACAACTACATGAACTTGTCTCCTATTTGTATTTTATTATAGCTTATATTGCAAATTTTGCAGAAATAATGTTCACAGGCAATGGCGCACCCAGAAATTGTTGAACCGAAAGAAAATCAGTGTTTTTAGAAAAATAGGGCAATATAAATAATCATTGGATGTTTTATACATTATTATTTTTTTACAAAATTTTTTATAACCAAATTTTTTATCTGATTTTTTAACCCAACAAAATCTTTGCACAAATAAGCCCCCCGTTAAATTCAGGGTAAAAATTTATCCGAAAGGGGGTGGACCACTCCTACCCCTGGGCACGCTGCGGCTGCAGGACAAAAAGTTTGCCCTCGAAATGGCACGGAACGAATTCTTAATTTACTAGTCGGAAAGTTTTATAATAAAAAACATATATCTACATTATGTCAGTTTTAAATTTGTTTTAATTGATTTATTTTTTCAGTTTATATAGTAACAAATTGGCATTTAATTTTTTTGCATTGATATTTTAGACACAAGTTTTAGAAGAAAATAAAAGCTGATTCGTAAATAAAAAAATTAAGTTGAAACTTTTATTTAAGTTTTTTGTTTTAAGCAGAATCTAAGCCTTTTTTTTGTACCCATATATATACCATTTCCAAGTCAAAATAACCTTTTTCCAAATCAAAAAAACCCTTTTCCAAAGCAAAAAAATCTGTTCC